>QBDW01006226.1:0-65781 GCA_003261595.1 Maconellicoccus hirsutus | reverse complement strand
TGCTCGCTACCGCATACTCCTTTTTTTTCTATTTAAAATAACTTTCAATCGTAATTGATGTTACAAATGGACCCACCGGCCTTCTGGCTGAGATCTATCAGAAGCATATGACAGTTGGGGTAAATTACCGTTATTACCGAAAGGCAAATGACAGCAAAACTGTTACAAATGTCATGTCATGACGCAATCTTGATAAGTTACAATAATTACCGTAAGTTGGTGGTATTTGCGGTCATTTACCGGTAATTTATGATAATTTACTGGTAATTGACCGTCAATTTTTGTGATTTACCAGTATTTCAACTTATGTAATTTACCGGTAATTAAGGTAATTTACCGTCAATTTTTGTGATTTACCAGTATTTCAACTTACCTGATTTACCGGTAATTTACCGTCAATTTTTGTAATTTACCAGTATTTTATTTTATGTAATTCACTGGTAATTTACCGTCAATTTTTGTAATTCACCAGTATTTTAACTTATGTAATTTACTGGTAATTTACTGTCAATTTTTGTGATTTACCAATATTTCAACTTTTGTAATTCACCGACAATTTACGGTAATTTACAGTCAATTTTGGTAATTTACCAGTATTTTAACTTATGTAATTTACCGGTAATTTATAGTAATTTACTGGTAATTTATGGTAATTTACCGTCGATTTTTGTAATTTACCAGTATTTCAACTTATGAAATTTACCGGCAATTTATAATAATTTAACCATCATTTGCAGTAATTTACCGTAATTTTGTGTAATTTACCGCCAAATTACGGTAATTTACTGTTGATTTACAGTTTGTAACCAATGATGATTTACCATAATTTTGCGGTTTTTTGGTAACTTACCATCAACTTTCCGTATTTACGATAATTACCGGTAATTTACCATGTTCAAAATTTGACGAAATTCGGTTCGCTCGTTCTGGCGTAATGAGGTCGCAAAAAAAACGGACATCTTCATTTACGTACATATATTATATAATTTACCCCTCTTTTTGATGATTTTAGCGAAGAATGCGCCGTATTAGACTTGGACGGTTACGGAGGTAGAACCTTCTTGAGGGTTTTACTCCATTTAACCATGCATGACTATCCTCCGTTGGTATCCGGAGCGTTGCATTTATTATTTAGACATTTTAGCCAAAGGCAAGAAGTATTGCAAGCGTTTAAACAAGTGAGTTTGATTTTATTACCGAAGTACGAACTCGAATAAATTACATTTTTACGTAATGCAGGTTCAACTACTTGTATCGGATAGCGACGTGGAATCATACAAGCAAATCAAATCCGACCTAGATGTGCTGCGGCAATCAGTCGAGAAATCCGAATTATGGGTGTTTAAGGCGAAAAGCGAAGAAGAACTTGGTAAAAATAGCCGCGAAGACGAAGACGACACTAGTCGCATAAGCAACGACTCCAAATCAATAAAACAATCCATCGGTTCGATCGGTAAACAGGATTCGGCGATAGATTTAGATATCGGACCGCCAATACATTCCGATCAGGCTGAAGAATACAAGAAAATCCAACAAGTTAGAATTTCAAAAGTACCCGTTTTATCGGCCTATTTACATGTCGAGCTTTGATATTTCAGATACTCATTCGTATGAATAAACTATGCGTTAATCACGCGCCAAACGGCGTGAAACAGCCTCGTAAACACGAGCAGAGACTTTTGCGCAATGTCGGAGTTCACACCATCGTTTTGGATTTACTGCAGGTTCCGTACGATCAGAAAGAAGATATTAGAATGAACGAGTTGATGCGATTGGCGCATCAATTTTTGCAGAATTTCTGCCTCGGCAATCAACAAAATCAAGTTTTATTGCATAAACATTTGGATTTGTTTTTGAATCCCGGGGTAAGTGTGTTGTGGTCTTTGGTCCAAATGGCAAGAAGTACCTGAACCGGATTTAGCTTGTATTTTTGGGGCACCAAAAAATCACAGAGGTGGGGCGACCCCGGAAATCGGTATTTTGAATTTTCGTACAAGCACAAGGTAGTCTTGCGATGTATCAAAATGGGTTTAAATTCCACGAGGAAATCAAAAATCCAGTCAAGTTTTTTTTCTAAGACGATTTTGAGTAGTAATGCTCACATTTGAGTGGGTTTTTGAGTTGTTTTCTTTTCAAAAATGGTCTGTCGACGCATCAAAATAGGCTAAAATTTCACAGAAAAATTGATAATAACGAATTTTTTTTGAGTCGATGTGCGATGAGGGCTTCTGAATTTTATGTTTTTTTTTTTACCCTAATTCATCGAAATAACGAATTATTCGATTTACAGGTTCGAGAGGCGGAAACCGTTTGTAGTATTTTTAAAGATAATTATACGCTTTGTAACGAAGTGGACGATAAAGTTATTCAGCATTTTATTCATTGCATCGAGACGCACGGACGCCATGTCGAGTACTTGAAATTCTTCCAAACTGTGGTGAAAGCGGAAAATCAATTTTTACGTAAATGTCAAGATATGGTTATGCAAGAAGTAAGCCTGAATTGGTTGATTTTCAAAGAAACGCGATATTTTTAATATTTCCGCTATTCGTATGTTTAGTTGGTGAATGCTGGCGAAGACGTGTTGATTTTTTATAACGATAAATCTTCCTTTAATCAATTCATCGAAATGATGCGCACCGAGAAATTCGCAACCGAAGAGAACACGCCTTTGAAGTAAATCGACGAATATTCGCGTACGCTCGATGAATTATACGATAATAAATGCTGTTTTTGCGAACAGATATCACATAGAATTGGTGAAACTACTGGCATGTTGTACGATGGGCAAGAATGTATATACGGAGATAAAATGCCATAGTTTATTACCTCTGGATGACATCGTAGCCGTGGTATCGCATGCTGATTGCATTCCCGAAGTATGTTTAGTTGGGCGTTTTATCGTGAAAATTATTCGATTTGCATTCATTTTCACCTGCGAATCTATCGACGCGAATGGTGATTTTGGATGACGCCATAATCGTGAATTTATCTCGCAGGTGAAAGAAGCTTACATCAGTTTTCTGAATCATTGCTACATCGATACGGAAGTGGAAATGAAGGAGATTTATACCTCGAACCATATGTGGAGTCTATTCGAGAAAAGCTTCTTGGTCGATATGAATCACGTAACGAGTAGCGCGTATTTGATGTCGCGCTCCGAGGCGGATACGGCTCTGGAGTCGTATGTGACCAACAGCGTAATGATGTTGATTAACACGTTCTTTAATAGTCCTTTTTCCGATCAAAGTACAACGTTGCAAGTAAGTGTAAGTGTATATGGTTTGCATGCTGCTCATTCTTCTGTAACTTTCACACGGGATGCTATTGGGTTCGGTTGTACCTTACGATGGATCTTTCTCTATTCAGGTTCTTGACAAATAACGCTTCTAAACGATGCGCACATTTTCATTTGACGAAAAATTGTCACGAGTTTGGTTTTCGCGGTTTTAATTTGTTGAATTTTGTTTGCAGACGAGGCAGCCGATTTTCATCCAGTTGCTAGATTCTGCTTATCGTATCACGCAATGTAGTTGGATAACCGCCTCGCAAGCGTATACGGTGGAAAATACCATCAAAACGTTGATCGACGTTGGTACGTTGGTGTAATGGTTCAAATGGCTTATTGTTTTTTTTAACGGTTATTTTAAATCGACCTTTTGAATTTAGCTAAAGGTAGATCTATCGCTATACCTTCGCATTTGGAAAGCAAAGTACAAGCTATATTCACGAAGCCATCGTTACTCTCGAGACAAACGTCGAAATGGCTTCAAGCGGTGAAATCGCCCAAAGTCGAGCGTACATCGTCTCATGTAAATATTCGATCGTTGAATCGACCAAAGCGTTTTAATTTATTCAATTTTTCGCGCTTACTTTTAGTTAATGAGGATAGATCGAAGTATTATCGAAGGCCTACAAGATATCGTTCTGTTGCTGGAAGATCAACTCAAACCGTTGGTATTAGCGGAACAGTCGTTATTGGTTGATATCTTATATAAACCCGAGTTACTATTTCCTTCTGGTACAGCTGCCAGGAGCCGATGCGAAAATGGAGGATTTATTTGCAAGTAAGTAAAGGATTACTCGACCTATGTTCGTACTTCGCGTAGCTGAAAGAAATCTCAAAATGGAAAAATACTTCGCGTATTAACAAATCTCGTATTTCAGATTAATCACGCACACGGAAAAATTACTAGAAGAGAAAGAAGAAAAATTATGCGTTAAAATATTAAACACGTTGCGCGAAATGATGACAGTCGATTCGGAATACGGCGAAAAAGTACGTAATTTCTGCCGAAATTTTCGCTCGAAATTCACTATTGCGTTTTTCAGGGAGATAACCTCCGCAACAGTTTACTAGTCCGGTATTTCGACAAGTTAGCGAACGTCAAACAAACTCCAATCGACGTCGGTCCGCTGCAGCTAACCAACACGACGATTTTCCACGGACCAGGAGGTATTTCCGAGTGATTCTCGTCGTGAACTAACCTTCCTTTCTAAATCCAACTCTTTCGTAGCGAGAATACTGAATCGAGCTAGTCTCACGCTTCACGAAGTCCAATGCCATTTGGATTGCGAAGGAGCATCCGATCTCGTCGTAGAATTGGTGATAAATTCGGTCAATTCGCCGTCCATTTTCGTCGAAGCGGTTTCCCTGGGCATCGCGCTGCTCGAAGGTGGTAATCCTGTGATACAGAAAAGCATGTATAGTAAACTACTAGGAGGCGATTTGAGCCAGGCGTTTTTTAAAGTACGTCAAATCGAAACCACAGTTGAGAAATCCGACCAATCCGTGCGTTTTATTTTAAGGTTTTTCACGATAAAATGAGAGACGCGCAGCAAGAAATTAAATCCACCGTTACCGTGAATACGTCAGATATCGCGGCTAAAGCGCACGAAGACAAAGATGCAGCTAAAGATATCGAAAGAATATCACGAAGGAAAGGTAACTTTGTTTAAAAAGCCGATGAAACAATTTAGCCCAGTCAACCTGGACATTTTCCAACCCAATTTTGTGAAATAATTCAAACTCGAACCATTTTTCGTGGAATTAGCGAATTTTTTAGCATGATCCTGTCGCGAGGAAAAAAGGAAAAAATCACTTCTTGGAAAATAATCGTACGATGGCAAATTCAATAGTTACCGACGATTTTAAAAAATTGAAATAAAACAGCATAAAGCCCGGTTTATAATGGAAATGAAAATCGAACCTTCTAGGAAATGAAATGTTGAAGCAAGGAAACGATACGCAGGCGTTTATAATGGAAATGAATGTTACTACCGAATTCATTGAAAAGTTAAAATTTGTTTAACTTTTCATTTCCAAACGACGTTGTGTAAACATTTGAGTTTTGTATGTTTACTTTTAACAGCTGTTAATGTTATCACAAATCTTTCTCATATGTGATTTGTCAAACCTTGCACGACGTAATTTTTTTCAGCCAATCGGATTCATATGACTTCAAAGTTTCATTGCCATTATAAACCAGTTTCATTTCCATCACATTTTCATTTCCTGAGTTCAATTTTTCTACGACTTTTCATTTCCATTATAAACCAGGCTTAAGGCAAAAACCATTCCTTAGAAAAATAACCCTACGATGGAAATCCATTTTGTCATCGAAAACAATGAAAAATTATTTTAGGAAGTCGAAGGATCAGTGTTGATTTAGAAGTGTTCACAGTCTCACGAAGTTTCGTCCTTCAGATATAAAACTTATGTAAAGTTGATTTCTGTTACTAATTTTAAAGATTGATGGAAATGGAAATAATCAAAAGTAACATTTTCGATGATGTTCTACAATAGCTTCGCTGGTTGCGAGCTTTGCCAGTATTTGCGATGATTTACCGGTAATTTATGGTAATTTACCGGTATTTTATGGTAATTTTTAGTATATTTTTGTAATTTACCAGCAATTCATGGTAATTTACTGGTAATTTATGATAATTTACAGGTGATTTACCGGTAGTTTATGGTAATTTTAGGGTATTTTATGGTGATTTACCGTAAATTTCTGTAATTTATCAGTAATTTATGGTAATTTACGGTAATTTTTGATAATTAACTGGTAATTTACCGGTAATTTATGGAAATTAACTGGTAATTTTTGATAATTTACTGGTAATTCATGGTAATTTACCGGTAATTTGTGGTAATTTACAGTAAATTTTTGTAATTTTCCAGTAATTTATGGTAATTTATGATAATTTACTATTGATAATTTACTGGTAATTTATGGTAATTTACCGTTATTTTACAGTAATTTGAAGTAAATTTTTGTAATTTACCAGTAATTAATGGTAATTTACTGGCAATTTATAATAATTTACTTGTGATTTATGGTAATTTACAGTAAATTTTTGTAATTTACCAGTATTTCAACTTGTGTAATTCATCGGTAATTAACAATGGTTTAATCATAATTTGCAGTAATTTACCGTAATTTTGTGTATTTGACTTGTACCACCAATTTACGGTAGTTACTCTTGATTTACAGTTGATAGCCAATGATGGTTTACCACGTTCGGTAACTTACCATCAACTTTCCGTATTTACGATAATTACCGGTAATTTACTATGTTCAAAATTTGACGAAATTCGGTTCGCTCGTTCCGGCGTGATGAGATCACCAAGAAAACGGCGACGCCACTCAGCCCATTACTTTTTTAATATGTTCGTCGTTATAGTGTTCTTGACCATTTCGATGAAAAATTTTTTGGATTTGAATTATTTCACGAAATTGGCCTAAAAATGTCCAGGGTGATTGGGCTAATTATTTAATTTACTCGAAAGTTTATGTGTTTTTTTTGCAATCCAGCTAAACTAAATGCGATCATTGTTACCGAAGAATTACGCCAAGAGCTCAATCAAGCGGCACTCGCTACTAATCAAGCTTACGCCAGTTGTCCTCCGTTGTGTTCAGGTTGGCATGAAAAACTTGACCGCGTTGCTGAGATGAAAAATTCAATTATTTATTTTTAGTAGGAGAAGAACCGAGTAATTTCACCATCAGTCATAGTTCGGCGTTAGAAGACATGTTGGCGGAGAAACTAGATAAGCAGAAGGATAAAGACGAACCGAATAAATTATCTTCGAAGGTTCTGGTCATGAAACCAATTCTGCGATTTTTACAACTCTTGTGCGAAAATCACAACAGAGACTTGCAGAATTTACTGCGCAACCAAAACAACAAAAATAATTATAATTTGATCTCCGAAACGTTAACGTTTCTCGATTGCATCTGCGGATCGACCACCGGCGGCTTAGGCTTACTGGGGTTGTATATTAACGAAAATAACGTATCGTTGATTAACCAAACGTTGGAAACGTTGACTGAGTATTGCCAAGGGCCGTGTCACGATAATCAGAATTGTATCGCGTCCCATGAATCCAATGGTTTAGATATCATCACCGCGTTGGTATTGAACGATATCAACCCGCTGGGCAGGAGTAGGATGGACTTGGTGCTGGAGCTGAAGAACAACGCGTCTAAATTGTTATTAGCCATCATGGAGAGTCGCGGCGATAACGAAAACGCCGAGAGGATTTTGTACAACATGAATCCCAAGCAATTGGTTCGTACACGGAGGTTTCATCGGGTGTGTGCGAATACTGACTTGAGATGTTGCAGGTTGACGTCGCGTGTCGAGCTTTCCATCAAGAATCTCTGGATGACGATGATGATGTGAATGTGGATGATGTGTCGATCGACGGCGACGACGGAGTTTCTCCGAAAGAGGTGAGGATTATCGGAGGTTTTTTCGATTTTGCAAGCGAATTTTAATTTTGAGGGGTTTCGTCGATTTTTATCGTTGCTTTGAATAAGTTGCGTAACAAAGGGGAAGCATTTCGAAACTCGTTTTCATTTTTTTTCAATTTTTTTGGTTTTTTATTTATTTTTTATTTATTTTTATTTTTTCTTTTTAGGTGAAAGTACGGTCGCATTTTGAAATCTTAAATTGTCGAGTGTTTTTTTCAATTTTTTCGTTATTTCTTAATTTTTAATTTTCGATTTTATAATAGTTTTTTTTTACATATTCTACGATACAAAACATTCACGTAGTTTTGTCAACAGGTTGGTCATAATATCTACATCTTATGCCATCAACTTGCTCAACACAACAAAGATCTCGCCAGTTTGCTAAAGCCCACCGATTTATACGCTGATCCTAAAGTAAACGAAGCGCTTTCGTATTACGCAAATCACACGGCTCAAATCGAAGTAAATAATTTCCCTCAAATCCATATCGACGTGTTCATTAATGACGAAAAATTTCCAGATCGTTCGACAAGACCGTACCCTGGAACAGATCGTATTTCCTATACCGGAAATATGCGAATATTTAACTCACGACACCAAAGTGAAAGTTTTTCATACTGCCAAAATCGACGACCAAGGTTCAAAGGTATCGGCATTTTTCGAAAAATCAGCCGACATGTTTAACGAAATGAAATGGCAGAAGAAACTCAGAGGTAGGTCGAAGCGAAATGGCGGTTTTAATTGTTTTTAATATCGATTTTATTCCATAGGGCAACAAAAATTATTCAAGATTAGTTCCGGTATGTCGTTGTGGAGTAGTCTAGTGTTTTATTGCGCCGTATTAATTAATATTATCGTCGGATCGTTTTATCCCTTTCAAAGTACTGTTCCTGGTGAGCACACGTGATGCGTGGTTATTCGCGATATGATTTTTTAATTTGGTATTTTTTTCGTTCAAGAAATTGGTATGCGTTTGTTAGCTCCGCTTTGGGGTATAGTGATAATATCATGTGTTTTGTTGACGATGGTCAGACGAGGATTAATCGTCGTCACGGTAGTCTTCGCGTTATCCTTGATTACCGGAATTATATTCTTATTCGGGCCTCAATTAACTGTGTTTCTTCTTGGATTAGCAACGGTATGTTGACAAATGACAATCGAGGTATTTCGGAGAACGTACTAATGCTGTTTTACAGGTTGGCTTGAAAGCGGTGCATATTCTGAGTATATTCGGTAATCAAGGCACGTTTCAAAAAAGTATCGAAGAGGTTGTCACCGATAAAGGGATATGGTATCATATGGGTTACATCACCTGTGTTATATTGGGCTTACTTTTACATCCGTTCTTCTACTGTATCCTCGTACGTATTTGGAATTAATCATTATTGTATTTTAATTTATTTATAGTAATTTCTGCGTAGTTACTTGACGTGATATATCGAGAAGAAACATTGCTGAATGTCATCAATTCGGTGACTCGTAACGGTAGATCGATCATTTATACAGCTTTCTTGGCCCTTATATTAGTGTACATTTTCTCATTCGTCGGGTATTTATTCTTCAATAACGATTTCTTAATCGATGTCGACGAAATTGTAATTCGTAAGTATCATTGTTAAAGACACGTTTGCTTTTATCTGTTAAAAATTAAATTACTCTTGTGCAGCTGAAATAGAACAAAGCTCTGAAATCGATTCATGTCCAGCTGATAAAACGTGTTCGTATTCAGGATCTTCATTCCAAAACAACGGTATAGCTTTATTTTCCGCTTTTTTTAGTATCAAACCTAAACGTTAATTTTATCCAGATGATGGTGATACTTCTGCGCAAGATTCCAGAATCGTCGAAGTAGACGGTGAACGCAAAGAAAGAGCTTGTGATACGTTAAGAATGTGCATAGTTACCACTTTGAATCAAGGTCTAAGAAATGGCGGCGGCATCGGTGACGTACTTCGAGCGCCGAGCAGCGAAGTAAATACGTAACGAGGCGTTTTCTGAGGAAGATTTTCTAAAAATATTCATTACAGGAGCCCTTGTTCTTTCCTCGAGTCATATACGATTGTTTGTTCTTCTTCATATTGATTATCATCGTTTTAAACGTTATATTTGGCGTGATTATCGATACGTTCGCCGATTTGAGGAATGAAAAACAACAAAAGGAATCGATTTTAAAGAATACTTGTTTTATTTGCGGTAAGTGAAAAGTGAACGTGAAATTTTGAGTTGATAAAGATGGTGAAAATCAAATCCTTTTATTAGTCGAAACAAATTTTTTATCGAATGATTTGTGTTCTTTTTAGGGTTAAATCGTTCGGCATTCGATAATAAAACCGTAACATTCGAAGAACACATTATCACCGAACATAACATGTGGCATTACTTATTTTTCATTGTATTAGTCAAAGTTAAAGATCCTACTGAATTTACCGGGCCCGAAAGTTACGTGTATGCTATGGTCAAGGTAAGTTTTTCTTCCATTAATAGCGTACCTATGTATTGTAAACATACGCGTTCAAGGTAAGTAATATTTTTCTTATTTTTCGAACTTTTAATTAATAAAAAGTCTAAAAAATCAATTTGACTATATAATGCACCGAGCTACCTGTGCATCTTGGCCGTTGACCGGTGAGACATCGAAAACAACCCTAATCGAAAAAACGTTTCTGATTGGTTAATTATGCGCATTATTGTGTGTTTTCATCATGCGCACGTTTTAAAAGAATCATTTATGGTTGAACGTGGCGAAAACGATTCTTTTAAAACGTCAATGCCCATTGGTTTTTATTTATCTTACGTCATATTAATATATTGAATTACAACTACTAATGGGAAGCGCTTTTCACCTAAGGTTCTTGTTGATGTTTCACCGTTTTGATAGTATTGCCTTTTATTTAGATACCACGGTCGATATTATTTATATTATAGTCAGTGAAAAAAAAGAAAACTGATCTGTTAGGAATTTGAATTGAATTTCGCGATATGTTGTGAAAAAGTGTTGGACAAGTTGTCTTGAAATTCATTTTGATATCGAAAATTAAATTACAAAAATTTTAACGTGAAATTTCAAAATTTCATCTTTTGAAACTTTTTCATTTTTTATTTTGTTGCAATTTACACCTGCGTATGAAATCCACCTTACTACTTTTGTTCGCGTTGAG
Source organism: Maconellicoccus hirsutus (assembly GCA_003261595.1). Classification (NCBI taxonomy): domain Eukaryota; kingdom Metazoa; phylum Arthropoda; class Insecta; order Hemiptera; family Pseudococcidae; genus Maconellicoccus; species Maconellicoccus hirsutus. The sequence goes on along the minus strand of QBDW01006226.1, from coordinate 54,863 downwards.
TTTAGTTGGCTACACTGATTCCTAATCACTGATCACCTGTGGAGGTGTTGTTCGATTACTTCCTAGTTCATAATCCACATTACCGACGTACTATTTGAATCCGGTATTACGTAATGTTAAGTAACGTGTCTTAATTTCCGTAACCAATTTACGAATAATTTCTTCGCGATATATTATTTTAAGTCTAGTTGAGAGTTACCTTCGTTTGAGAATTTCTTCGACGCGGGAATTGTAACTTCAACTAGACTTACATTTGGGTAATTTTACCTGGTTATATAGGTGCCACGACATACTTAATCTAAGAGTAGTACAACGTATTAGTTTGATTTAAGAACCAATAAGTGGTGCGCGTATATGCAAGCGTTTGTTTTACAGGATCGCAACCTAGACTGGTTTCCGCGTTTACGCGCTATGTCTTTGGCGGCCGACGAAAGCGAAGGTGAACAAATCGAACTTCGGACGTTGCAGACGCAATTAGAAACCACGCAAGAATTAGTTAAAACATTATCTCAACAGTTACTCGAATTAAAAGAACAGGTGAATATATTGGAAATAAAGCGTACGAAATACCATTCATACAACAATTATCAGCACTTGGCACACATCTAAGCTCGGGGTAACTTGCACCGGTGTACGTGAATGACACGATATGTTATTTCTACAGATCGCTTTCGTTCCTATTTGTTGTCAAATTATATGCGAGTTTCCAAAAATGAGAAAATACCCGAAAAATTATAAAGAAGGGTGTTTACCGCGAAGTCCGCTTTTTTTACGTGTTTTGGATTTCAAGTAAACGACACAGTCAGTTAGCATGTTAACGAACGATAATTGTGTTCTGCATGTGGCGTTTCTTTTCTATTCTCGATTTTCACTCCTTAACTAATTCGATCGTTGGTTTGAGTTTTTCTATTTTAAAACGGATTACGCTGGTGAAATTAATTCGTTGCTTGATTTTCTCTTTGAGCTTGGATTTTTGATAAATGTGCGATTGAGTAGTGAAATGCTTAGGATGGCGTGTATTTGGATAAGAATCTTAAGTATTGTTTGTATAGTCTTTAGTAATTGTCGATGATTTGATAGTAGAATAATCCATCGATTTTTTAACACCTCGAGGGATTTGTTTGATTCGAGACTTCTACTTCGAGTTTGGTAATATTTAGATGAAATTTTACCATTACGATCGAAAGTATCAGAAATGAAAGTTTATAAAGGTGATTCGTCTCCATTGCCAGTTCAGTTGTATATTACGCCACTGCTAGATGGAATAATCGCTGATGAAATTCTTCGTTATATCGTCGCTTAGATAATAGATACCTAACAAAGATAGCTTTCTCGATGATGCTAATGTTTTCAGCTTTACTGATAAACTGATACCGATACTAAATCCATGATAATAATAGTTGAAAAAGTAGCCTTTGAGTCAAGTTTTTTTTTGTTGTATTTGTGTGCGTATAGGTTGTGTGTAATTGATACGGATTGTAATGATTTAAATTATCATCTTTTTTTCACAGATGACGGAACAACGAAAACATAGACAACGAATTGGTCTTTTGAATTCTACCTCAGCGTATATGCAAAATTTATCCATTTAAAATTCCGTTACAGTGTTGTAAAATTATACAACAAAACGTGAACATTCCTGTTATAGTTAAGACGAAGAGTATATTTTTTTAAATATTATCGAAAAATATGAAATTTAGAAGAAAAAATGATCATAATAGGTTATCACTATAGTAGAAAGGTTTATATAACAAATTAGTGTGATAAACATTTAGTGCAATAATTTTGTGCAATATTCAACGAATTCATATCATTTTTTAAAAGTTTTATTTTTTATTGTTCTTTTTTTTGATTTTATCATTGTTATTGTTTGTTTTTTTCTCTTGTTTCTGTAATACTGCGTATTTGAAGTATTAAAGTAGGTACGTGAATTGTATTCTATCGATGGAATCTTACGATGAGGAACACGTTACCTTTTTTAACATCGGTTACCACAATTTGCTTAGTAAAACGCAGAAACTTCTAGGCTGTTGGGTAGTATTGTTTTTTAACTCTGTGATCTTACTTATTATACGCGTACAACGTAAAGACGTACAAAGCGTCATCGATCATAGTGAAAATTTAGATATTTTTTATGTTATTTTGTCTACTTAGTTTGTAGATAATTTTCGCAATAATAAATGTGATTTTATGTTGTAATTTACGTAAAAAAATTACTCGTTTTTGGTTCAATTTTAATCGAGATTTAGGTATAAAAAATTGATATTTTTGTAAGTAAAATAACAATTTGAGGTTATTTTAAAGCATGCCAAACAGTGACTACTCGTCGAGGCGCCATTGTCATCATACGCCAATGTTTCTTGCCCTTGTGGTTTTTCACCAATTTTCCAATTGCTACCGAACCGAAAGAATGATCAGTTGTAGATTTGTGAGTTTTCTCAAAGTCCAAAGCAGCTTTTGCTGATTCTATTGTTTGGAATGGTAAGTCATCCGGAATCTGTAATAAGATCAATTAGCGAGATTACTTCATGTTTTCAAAATGCTTTAATTTTCGTCAGTGAATTTGCGTTATCTTGGCGAATAACGGTCGAAACGACAAATTAATTACGCTATTTAATTCGGCGTCAACGGAAATCCCCAAATCACCCTTTATTCACTTTATTTGGCTCCAGAAGCCATGAAAATAAATTCCAAAAATGCGTAATTTTCGCTCGCGGTTTTGCACGTGTTGTACAGGTTGCGTATATATGCGCGCGCAGGCAGAGTCGTAACTAGCAGCGCGCTATACGGGATTTTTCTTAACTAAGGTTTTACCGTACGTTTTTCTCCGCCTACCCGCGCATATATACGCAACCTATACAACACGCGCAAAACTAATTAATTAATTACCGATGTTCTAACCGGTAGAAATCTGTGAAATATGTTTCATTTTACTACATCGAGGTCACTGAACACGAATCCAACCTCAAAAACATGACATCGCTGAGAAATTCTCGAGATCGGAATTTGACCGGACGGTCCGTACGTGCTAGAGCGAAACCGACAACGGTAATCGATTCCGCATTGTCGATAACCTATATTTTGACTCTTCACGGGCCTTCGTAGCCCTTCTAAAACCAGAGATAAATTTATTTCGTAAGCGTTATCACAACAGCCGCCATCTTCGTTCGGGTTGTTCAAAATCGAAAATTTCGAAAAAAATTTCAAAGTTGGTGGTCGAGGGTGGTATCAATCTCTTCAGCTCGTTCCCACGATTGCAAATCCGGTCGAATTTTTCCAAAATATTCACGCAATCAAGAGTAATTAACGCTAATTGTTGAAGTTACTGATAACAGCTTTTTAACAATAGAAATCAGTGTGACCCTCATATCAGTGAAAATGACGAAACTTTGGAATTTTTTCCCACTGCTGCTGAAGCTATGTAAGATGATTGAGGGGTGGTTTAGGGAGTTTTTATGACGCTGAATCGAATGGCGTCATTGGTTTTTCATTCAGACTATTATTTACAGAGATATCGCGAATTCGTTTTCTATCAAGGAATTCGCGATATCTCTGTAAATAATGGTCGAAATGAAAAAATAGTTACGCCATTCGATTCAGCGTCATAAAAAACCCCCCAAACCACCCCTCAATCATCTTACTTAGCTTCAGCAGCAGTGGGAAAAAATTCCAAAGTTTCGTCATTTTCACTGATATGAAGGACACACTGATTTCTATTGTTAAAAAGCTGCTATCAGTAATTTCAACAATTAGCGTTAATTACTCTTGATTGCGTGAATATTTTGGAAAAATTCGACCTGATTTGCAATCGTGGGAACGAGCTGAAGAGATTGATACTACCCTCGACCCCCAACTTTGAAATTTTTTTCGAAATTTTCGATTTTGAACAACTCTATTAAAGATGGCGGCTGACAAATTAACACTTACGAAATAAATTCATCTTTGGTTCGAGAAAGCCGATTATGACCTATGAGGAGTCAAAATATGGGTTTTCGCACTCGTAGAATCCATTTCTGCTATTAGTTTCCTTTTATCATGTACCGCACGTTTGATTAAATTTCAATCTCGAAATTTCCCGGTGAATCAGGCAAAAATTTGTCAAGCTGGGTTTTGCGACATCTGTATCGAATAAATACGTAATTCGTGTATCGTAACGAATCAAATTGTATTTCGCACAAAAGCATGAATTATGTCAGCAAGAAAAAAATTTTAAGCAGAATTCATTCGCACGAGTAATCAATAAAAACACAATTAAACAAAAAACAAGCAAATAAAAAACAAATTTTCATCGTTTCAATTCTCTACCATAACGAAGAGAACACACACAACGAATGATACGAAACCATCACACATAATGTTAAAAATTCCATCACCCTCTCGTACTTTCTCGTACCCTAATAGAAGTTTTACAGACGAGGCTAAAATGCCGAAATAGTACTTTTTGCAACGCAAAAGAAATCAAACAATTCGTCGAATCAAAGGCGAAATTGCGGTTATTCCTTCGAACATGCGTATATGCAACATATTTGGTATGTGAAGAATTCCAGGAATTCTTAAAGTCAGTTTTTAACATTTAAGATATTAGTTCTACCAGGCGAATATGAAGTAGTAGCGGGTATTCAGTTTTTCCAACTGTGCACTCACGCATACGCGGAAAAACACCAGACGGAAAACACCCCATAAGAAATAAATAATGACCTTCTTGTACAGAATAATTAGAAGCGTCACGTTTTCTAATTGATTTGGTGTTATGTCAAAAGACAGCGTTCCGTTTAATTCGAATGGATCGTTTTCGTTCGGCGAAAAATCTAATTTTTTCCTTTTAAGTGATCGTCCTGTTACGCCTGTTAGAAGGAAAATCTGAGCGTATAAATCTGTGAAAAAAAATTTCATTAAAATATAGAAAATTATTACAAATTGAGTTTGATAAAATTATCATACTGATGTCTTTCTCTTTGTTAATATTCGGAAGATTTGCAGCTTTTACTATGTTCACTGATAAGCGTTGTGAAGTTGGCAGGTAACTTAATCCTATAAGTAAATTTCCAACATTCTGCAAATGAAAAAATGTATTTATTAAATGAACGTCCCAATCGTGGTTTCATTTATCAATAAAATACCTAGAAGAAATCCCATACAGATGAAAAATTAGTAAATAGGTATCGATGATGAGTCAAAGAAAAATTACGATAATTTTCATTCGATACGTTCGCGAAAACGTAATATAACATGACGTACTTTTGGAACGTGTTTTAAATGACTCATCAATTCAGAACCTTCTTGTCTGGTAGATATTTCTTTAGATTTTTGTGCCAGAGGAATTACAGCTGAAGCTAACTCGGAAGGTTTTGTGTAAATATCTTGATCGTAAGCTGTCACGTTTATACTGAGATTCTGGAAATGAAGATTGAGATGAGTGAAATACTCGGTAATTGAAACGCGTACAAAAATTCTTGCAAACTAGAACTTCGTCATTAAAAAAATGTATAATAACAAACTTTGATATCATTTTTTGTAGCCTCGATGACGAAATGTTCTTCCATTTCTATATCTCTGGTGTTTCTGAAATTACGAGTTTTATATTCGTAAACTTTACTCTCCGTTTTTCCTTTTAATGTCCTCTGGGCTCGAATTACTTCTAACACCAGGTACGCTTCTGTATACCGAGGATAATCTTTAGTAGGAAGTGAAACAACGTTCTACGAAGTGTGGTTATTCGTGAAAAAGAAAGATAATATTTAAGCGAATATAAATCTAGTTTACTTTAACGGAGATATGGAGTTTTCCGTGTTGATTGGTTTTTTCATCAAGTGGTACGAATTTCACGCTGAGGTAAACCGAAGTCGGCGGAGTTTCGGATTTTTGTTTCCAACCTATTTTTTTACATTTGATGGCCTGAAATTGTCTAATTTACTAAGAATCTCGTAATTCGTTGTTTCGCGAATTCTCAAATTACCACGGGGAACCATGATTTTGTACTTCCTTCTGATAACGAACTGACTGTGGAGTTTGTACGAGAACTTATTAAAGATCCACCTGTAATAGAACCTTCGATTAATAATGCTGATAAAAATTATAATTATATCAGTGTTACCGTTTACATGTAACGAAATTACGTACCTATTAAAAAAAAGGTATACTAAAAATACTCGAGTTTATATCAGTGTTACCATTTACATAAATCGAAATTACGTACATAAAAAGGTATAGGGAAATATTCACATTATGTACTATTTTTGTGAAAAATATATTATATACAGGTGTGCCAAAAATTTCTTAGCCATTTTTCGGTGAATTGCCGTGTATTTTGGTTGACAGTGGCAACAATGCATACAAATGAAGCGTTTTTATGAGGCTTGGGTCGATTTGAGGAAAAAATTTTTGAAACAAAGTGGTTGCAAATTGAACGAAGAACATTGAATTTAGTAAATTTCATCGGCTAAGTAGTATTCGTTGAGTAGAATCAAATACCGTTTTTTTGTAACCCAGCTTACCTCTTGTTAAACTATCAGATGATGGTAAAATCTCCGAAAAAAATATACTATCCTCTTCAGCTCTGCCAATAGCATTTTTGAAATTGACAGCGATAGCGTATGCGGTTTTTTTACCTAAAATAAATCCTTATTAATATCTCGCACACGTTGCGAATAAATTTACACGATTTAATTACTTCGAAATCGTTTCATCAAACAACATAACCCCAGCCCCATTACGTAAACTGCGAAACAACAGATACTCAGAGTAGCGAAGATGATTACGAATATCGCGAGGATCTCGATTTTATGAATGCGTTCATACGTAAAATGTAACATGTCCTATCTAGAACAGAGGAAAAAAAACGTAATCAAATAGGACATGAAAATGTGTCAAATTATCTCGTCGACATAACGCATAAGTATAATGAGATTCTAAGCATACAAACTGACAGCATAATGATTGAAAATCTACCTAATACGCGAGATTAAATTCCCTTTTGTCGCTTGTGTTCTTCATTAACACTGATTTTAAGTATATTAGCAATGTTGAACGTAAAACATAAGCATTAATGCACGACAAAATACATGAGATGCGTATAACGTATTGAGCTATTGACGCGTTATGTACGAAATTACGAATATTCTAATGTCGAATATTTCATGTAGTTGAAATTTTAACGATAACATCATCGAAGAAGGTCTGTTTCACACATGGTGAATCATTATTACACAAATTTTATGGGTAAAACGTACCAGAAACGTTTACGTACTAACTACTTACTTCAAAAGTTCTCATTCCGATAAATTTCCAGTAGGTAGGTTAAAACGTTATCAATTAGAAGTCACGACTTACTGATTCAAACGTACCTTCTATCGTTGAAATATTATAACCGATAGTGAGTCATCTGCCAAACGTAATGTCGTATTTATTTACTAATAGTTTCGTTTTTCGTCGAGAAAAACGAAAATAGCAAAGCTTCGAGCACAATCACTACATGAGAATTATATTCGTATGCACACGAACGTAATCACAGTCCGAATTCATGAACTCATCCAATCAATTATACACGAAATAGAATTCATTTAGTAATGTGTACATTATTTGTACAGATGTTTTTTCACGTGTTTCACATTTTCTCATGTAACCATATTGTAATTTACCATCGTGAATACGTTTACCTCGTGAACTTGCGCTGTTTTGGTATAACTATGGAGGCGCTAATTGGTGTGATATTTCATTACGCGTAAATCGTTTGTTTCACGAATAATAGTATCAAGTTCAAAATTGAAAAAATGTGTTAAGCAATGTTATCTAATCAATCTATCGTGGAAAAATGAATGCCATGTTTTGTTAACGAAGGACGAAATGTTTGATATGTAAAGTTGAACACATCAGCTTTATTACTAGAAACTTGTTACAGAAGTGGGTAGCTTAGAATACAGGTAGAAGTACCGAGGTCCGGGTTTTTAATTAATCTTAAACCACATTTCAGAGAATTTCTTCAATATCAATGTTAAGTCATTCCATATTCATGAAAAATTTTGATTTTAAATAAAACAAAAATGACTAATTACTTCTCGAGTTGGTAGTCTACTACTAAAATGATGTCTATTACTGTTAATAAATTTATTTCATCAAGTTTCTCGATTTTTCATTTTTAACAATTATAGAAAATTCTAAGTTAATTTCTATAGTTGATTTGGAATTCTCTTCACATTAGACATACGGTAATTAGAAATTTTCGAATAAGAATCTCCATGCAGCACACGTGATTCTAGACGTAAATATTCGTGACAAGAGCCCCGAAGAATTTTACGATTAAAAACGACAAAAAATAAATGATTAGAAATGACGAGTGGACCAGTATGTACAAAAGGTATAGAAAACCAGCTTTGATAAATATTTAACGAACTACTAAAGTACCATTTTCCGAAGCTTTACAATTAGTTTGCGTTCGTTTGAAAACAGTCGAATGCGTGTCGAGATTTTATCATACTTCGTTCGGATATCTTTTTGAAAGGACTGAAAAGCGAAAAAAAGCACATTCTTTAAATCAGCTCGTGTTAAAAGATTAAATACGATAGCGATCTCGAGTAAATAATGATTTTTTTTCAGCTTGTGCGGAAACACAGACGCGTTTCCGTCGCGTCTACAGGTTACATCCAAATTACCCTTGGCATATACGAGTCGCGTTATTCAACGATGATTATTAATTAACGCACAGAAAAGCACAAATAATTAATACGCAGCGTTAAAAGATCAAAAGAATGCAATAAAACGTCTTGTTTGTACGAAAAGCGCGTATTTGTTCAATTTGCGAAAATAACAACGTTTGTTGTAGTCACGTTGAAGAGTACTTGTCAAAACATGAATTCTTAAACATTGAATAGCGGTCTCTTTGATATTTGTCTCCCTGTTAACAATGTCTTGGATGGACGGCCTAAAGGCTCTTAAAAAGCGTTCTCCTTTGGCAATACAATAAAAAAATTGATTCCGGTGATTCACACTGTGTACTTCGGTGGTTTTTTTTTCGATTGCGTTTTTTTTTCATCGCCGTAACTTTATTTCTTAACGATGACATAGATTTACATTTTTTTTTCAAGTTGACACGGTCGTGATAATTTGAGAGCGTTTCTATTGTGATTTTCAGCGTTTATTTTGAAAAAAAAAAATTGTAACAAGCATAAAATTCGGTATCTAGTACATTACCTTGTACTTCTATCTTTCTAGCTTAGCTTACTATACAATCCATGTTACATTTTACAATATCCGAATTCATAATGGAACTGATGTTTTGCTTATTTTAGTTATTTTTATTTAATATTTTATTCTACGTTGCTATTTTGTTCTGTTTGGCGTAATATTAATATTTTTTAAATCAAAATAATTTAATTATTACTTTTCGATAATCTACTAGAATACATAGGGTTAGTATACTTCAAGTAGTTCAGCAAACGTGTTATTATGTGGCTCAATATGTCACTCAATACGTTTGTGTAGTACATGAACAAGAACAATAAATATGAACACAGCGCAGTACACTAATCGTACAACTACATTTGAAACTAACACATTTGCTGAACAACTTGAATGATGAACAAAGTAGTACTTCTCGTAATAGAACTATCACAGTGTACTGCGCATGCGCTGCGTTTAGTATATTGTTCTTGTTCATGTATTGTTGTGTTGTACTGCACAAACGCATTAAGTTACATACGAACGCGTTTGCTGAACGACTTGAACGATGAACAGAGAATGTAATCAACTGTAACTATGTAGTATGTACTATGTAGCTAAAGCTACTAGCTAGTGCTAGTACTATGTACAAACGTGAAGAGAACTATTTCATTCAAGCTAATCATTGAACTGATGTAAAATACATCTTGTTCTTTTGTGATTTGTTCTTCGTTCGAACTGTTCATCACAGATGTAAGAAAACTAGGAAATGAACAGAGAGTAGATATTTTTTGAAATGAACAGATTCATTGAACTATTCAATTTTATGGTCGGTTCTTTTAGAACAGATTGCTCAAGAACAACCCAGCACTATTCATTGTATAAAAATAGGTAACTTGGCATAATTTGATGTCAAGTGTCACGTTCTTTTCTTAGCTTGGAAATGAAGAGTGATTTACAAATAAAAACTCATTTCTTTAATTATTCAAGGATAAATAAATTAACCATGTGATATATGTTAAAAAATGAAATTTTAACAAGTTTTGTAATATTTTAGTAGTGATTTGATGTTCAAATTTCAGTAATTCATTATTCTACTGAATCATAAACTCTTCCTGTTTGGTGAAAATATTGAAAAATATAACATTTATTAGAAATACATAACATTTTCGACGTCTAATATCAGTTGATTAAATAAGCACACCAATCATTAGCTTCATTTGTTTTCACAGATAATAGATATCACTTATAAATAATTAACCGAATAAATGATTACCGCGAATTATTATTATAAACTCGAAAAATCAAACCGCTTAAATTCTCCCATTTTCCTTCAATCACGAAATTAAACCGCCGCAAAAACAAATCAACGATGAGAAAAACTTTTAATTAAAACCCACAAGAAAAAAGCATTTTACATGATAAATAAGCGCAAAAAAGGAGTAAAAATGCAACCCTTTAATTAATTGTTTGTTCTTTTAGCCGTTTTATCATCGGGTAAGATGCGCACGACACTTTGAAAAAATATTTAAAACTTCTTCTTAGCGTATGATAAAACAATGGTGCATAATTTCTACAATTCCGCGCATCCTTTTTTAATCACCCTAAAAGGAATAAAACAATCGCAATCGAGAATGAATAATACATTTTTCGGTGTTTGCCATAAACGACGATACGGATACTATATACATATATACACGTAGTTAAAAAGATATTGAAAATTAAAATAGGAATTTTTTTGTTTCCGCGTCGTTCAAGTGCGAAAGCGGAGACGTTTTCAAAAGCCTATTTTCCACGCCCACACAACGTCCTTTTACCAAAAGGGCGGTATCTTTATAAACGCGCAAGATCTATTTGGTTCGGAAAAGTTTATTCGTTGCAAAGGAGGCATCGCTTTTTTTATTATCTTGGGGTCTTCGGCTTTAACGCGTATAGCAGTGGGGCTGGGGCTTCCCACCGGTATCCGCTTTTATCCTTAATTCGCGCTGTTCATTAATTAAATCGAATCGCTTTTTGCGTGATTTTCATTTCAAAAAATTTTCCTACTAGGTTTCGCCTTCGTGTTGTACGATTTGTTCTTTTTTTGCGCCTATACAAGAATTTCTTTCACGTTTGTCACCATTTTGTAAGTATAAATTTTTCATTTTTTTCCCTCTTTCTTTTTCATTTTTGATAAATATCGATTTGTATTTTCGAGTCGTGGTAATTTCAACTTGAAGATTTATTCGTTGCTATTGAAGGGTATAATCGTAGGGTAATTATTTATCTGAATACTTTTGTCATTCTTGTCATCCTTTCTTGTCTCGTCATTCGGTCCTTCAACAGGTTTGTGTTGTGGGTGTTATTCATCTGTAGGGGGATTTAATTTCAAAATAAAAAATAAATTCGTTATTAATATTTTTAAAACAATTACCTACTTATTTACCTACTTCAGGGATGATTTATGATAAGCATTTTCTTGCGTAGGCAAATTTATTGAAAAAAATATCAAAAGGTCGTCGAATTCTAGAATAATAATTTATTGAAGTATTAAATGATTTTTTTTAAATTTTATTTCAAACATGAACAAATGTTCCTAAAAAATTAAACTACTGATTCGAAGAAGAAAATAAGAAAAAAACAACGTAAGAGCATTATTTGTTAATCATTGATTTTTTGCTTCACACAGCAATCGTACCGCATTTTGATGAATTTTGAAAAATTCCCATAAATTACCGTCCATATTTGAATGTTTAATCTACTAAGCAGAATCTTTTGGTGAATCTCCCACTGATAATGAAACAACAACTTAGGAGCATTTGGATAAATTTTTGTAGAAAAAAACAACAATTATTTTAAGTGAATTTATAATTAATTACCTCCATAAAACGAATGAATACAAAATTGTTTCAATTAAGCGTATTTTTTTTTTCAAACATAATACTAATAAGTAATAAATTATTGAAGTTAATAAAATTGCATAACTTATATTTCCAAGGAGTTTCCAGTCATTAATAATTCTGGATTGCGCTTATCTTGATTAATGAGCTTGTTGGAATAGAGTTATTAAAAAATAATTATTAAAAAACTTGAATTTTTTGATACAAATTTTACTCATTTTATTATATGAATTCTATATTTAGTCGAAGTTACGCATGTAAACGTCATTTCTTCAATTTTTTACTACGTAGAAATACATAGAAAAGAAAAATTTCGGGAACATTTATTCTTATTTTTTATTTTTTATGATTTAATGACACACGCAGATGTTAACAAAATAGTTTTTGGTCTCTTTTATAAATTTAAAATAATTTTTTTTTTTAAATTCTAGCTTAAAAAATCAGCACGGAAATGCGTTCCGCGACTTCAATAAAAATCGTAGTTTATTTGAAATAATCTTGGAGATGAATTTTCATCAATTAAAATTGCCCAATACGCATCTTCGAGACTAATTATTAAAAATTAATCTAGAATAATTCCTGAAGTACGGTTTGAAATACACACGGTCACTTTAGTTGCCATAAAAATCAACTTCCAAAGTTACCCTGCATCGCAAAGTTACCCAAGTGACGATATCTACCTGTAAGTTAGCTTTTTTAATTACTTGATCAGTACTTCGTTTTCATCACGAATCCCATTTCACATTTTTTTAGTTCAATTTCTTTACGATTTGTTTATTAAATAACGTTTTTTTCATTTTTAATCGAAAAATTGTTTGAATTTTCGTTCCTTGCGATGACCTAATGAAAATTTAGATTATTTCAGTTTATATGAAGCATGTGAGTGAGCGAATAAGTTGAGGTAGAATGGTTGAAGACATCGCACAATGTAGCTAAGGTGCTCGTTGAACATTTTGATATTTTGTTTACTCGTAAATGGAGTGATTTTTTTCATCATTTTCTAAGGAAATTTTCCTATTGTTCATATGGGAAAATGAAAAAAGGAATATATTTGGATATTTTTTGTTTGAATTAATGATATTGCAAGAACATAAAATATCTAAGCTGAACTGATTACTATTGACGTCGAAGTGAACTTGAATCTGCGGTTGTTATTCATATTGTGTTGTACTCGAAAATTTTGAGTTATAAGTAGTATAATTTATCTTTAAGAGGAATCTAGTTCAGTTAAAAATATCTACATGTAAACTTTATGGTAAGATAATTGTTGGCAGAACTAACTTCCTCCTCGATTCTTTCAAGGCTTCAGTTTCTAAACGAAACTATTTTTTTCTCCAAAAATTCGTTATTTTACGTACACGTAATTTATTTACCTATTTATGACATTTAGATGGCCATTTTACGTTGACGTTTAACCTTCAAACGATGGTTACGATGTTGTCGTATGTCGTATTTTTCATACTCCGATGATCTCGTGATTAGATATATTTGAATAACATACTGAGTTACTGACTGAGCTGAATTAAAAGAAAAATTGATTAAAGTATTCAAAACTACCACAATGTACAAAATCGCGGTAAATTTTCCATTTTTCGTTATAAAAACCAATAGATTTCAATGACACTGCGATGTCTGAACGTGTAATGGTCTAACAATGTATTAACGTAAAGCTGCTACTTTAATTTGCTTGCTTCTATAGATAAAAATCTTGTACTTAGTATCGGAATCACGCCATGTTAGACTGAATTTAAATAGGTAGTTAGGTAGTAAAAATCTGAATCAAAGTACTCCCGATAGGATGGTAATTTAAGGAATAACGACGTTATCACAACTAGCTCGACGATCAACTAAAGCCACAGATATGATCTTGGTACGTTTATAAAATTGGCACAAAAATTAGATACTCGAAACATCCCGAAGAGGAATATTAATCGCGATGAAACTCGTGTAGTTGCGGTTTGTGAGGGAAAAAAAAAGAACCACCTCTTCAACTTATCGGAGTTTCCGCTTAGACGACAGATTGCCAACGATCGATTATAAAAGTTCGATTATGAAAAGCCGTTTAAATGATTGAACACGTAAAGTTGATGATTAGATGGGTTATCGCGATATCACAGAAAGTGGGGCTTGTTCGCGTGCCTAAGAGTAAGTAAAACAATAAAACCGAACCGTCGTCGAGTAATCAATTTCCACAGATAATCAAGTTCTTACGACTTTTCACGAAAAGGTTGATGCTATTATAACAACTCCACACCGGAACGAAGTTTTACATATTAAACGAATACCCCTTGGAAATTTTCAATTCCGTTTATCCCCTCGTAACTGTTAATCAGTTAACAGTTTTTTTTCCCTTGCTGACTCGTTTAACGTGAAACAATAGCGGTATACCTATTTAAATTGTGAACACGTTGCGAACCATTAATTCTTGATTTGTTTTAGTGATAATGTATAAAATTGTAGTGCGTGTTACGTTTTAAATCTTGGTTTAATTTCTCTGATCTTAGAGGTGTCTGTTGGAAAATTAAACGCGTCGACTGAGCGATGTTTACGAGTGAAATTAATCGCTATCGAGTTGTCATAATTTACGTACGATTTATCGCCGTTGATAGTTCGATCATTCACTTTCGACACCTGTTAATTTCCAAGCACCATCGTAGCGCGAAAATTACCATCACGAAGATGTCACAAAAATGGAAAACACTTTCGTCATTTCGACATCATTAAAAAAAGAAACGTGACAGGAAAAAGCGCGCCCAACGATTGAGAATCTAAGGCTGCGGTATGTGACGAGGGGTCAGGATGGAGATGAAAAGCGGAAGTTAAATCACAGAAATGACGCTTATTAATCTGCAAATGGGATTGATGTGTATCGGCTTCACAGCTCGCGTTGCGGACGTTGTGGTACAAGAATATAATAGACTCGTCGACGGATAAAGAGGATACAGCTAACGCTGGTTGATGTTGACAAGTTGGTTAACACGTCATAATAGCGTCGTAGTTTAAGGGATGATTTCAGATAGAAGGGGAATGTTGACAGAGCTTTTGGTATGATGTTGACGGCTTGTTTGTAAACTCAATAATTCAATGCGAAACTTCTAATTCAACCAACGTATGGGCGAATTGATTCTTTAGCATCCGTGTTCTTGGACGTATATACTTTGATGAGATTGTTTTTTAGTCGAATATTACGGTGATTTTTTTCACGTAATTTTTTCACTTTCCATTCGACAAGTTGTACCGAAAGTTCACTGAAATACGTTGTTTTCTTATCATTGACGCATAAACATACGGCATTCCTTTAGTAATTATTTCATCATACTTGAAATAGGTACACTACAATTCATATATCACCTCGAAATCATCGCGTAATTATCACATTGCCCAACCAAATTAGCTTCCATATACGATGAACTTCCCCCTAAAGTTATTTCACCGAACGATTCACACGGTGGAAAATTGAAAAGCAATCTTGCCCCATCTTCCATACCATTTCATCCGTTTCAATTTTCCATTCAATCCAGCTAAAAGAACCAGCATTAAATAAGCAAACTACAACGAGGCTGGGGATGGTGTTGTTATTGTCATGTATGTGTTCAACCGACATGTATGGAACTGCTGCGCGTACTTGAAAAATCTAATCGTCGTAATAATAGAAAAAATCTTCCCTTTGCAGCCCAATAAGCGATATTACTTTCACCGCACATGATTGTCTATTAGTTGAATGTTTACACTAGCTTTAAGTTAGAAACCGTCGTAGCGGAAATGAAATTATTTTCTTTTAATTCGCTACTTCGATGCTACCATGAAATGAAAACTATAAGCCTATTACGTTCAAAATATGAAGTACGGGGATGCTTCCTCGTGTATTCTCAATTTGCTCGTAAAAATGTCGCGTTTTAGAAAATTGCTTTTTATCTCTCGTACATTTTAAATTATTAGGTAGTCTGCGTTGTGCTTTTCTGAGCTATGCTGTGTAGGTGACTGGGTGTGTATGAATACAGGTCATCTTTTCATTAAGTACATATCTCGTTCCTACGTGAATTTATTATTTAGATATGGTGTACACTACAGACCAAAGCTGTAAATGAAATAAAATATTTATACCGATGCGCAACTATCTGTTATTGATTATAATTCATCTTCGAAATACAAAATTCTGTTTACCTACAGGCGAAAATATTCTACACATGAAGTAAATTTGCTCAATTTATTTCTACATGAGCTCATTCAACAAGAATTTTAATCATCTACAGCAATTTGATACCATTTTGTAATTACCTCAAGATAATCAGTATTGCCAACCGAAATTGTTGAGCAAAAAATTTTCTAAAAAGTGTGATAAAATCAGGGATGGCGGAACGAAATAAGAAACGAAACGCAAAACAAAACGAAACGCATTTTTTCCAAAAAAATTGCTGCAACGAAATGTGAAACAATTTTGTTTCCATTACTGTAATTTTCAACTTTCAATTTGTGATTTTTCCATTATTTTTCAATGAAATATATACTGTAATTTTGTTTAGTGCTCCTACTGAGATACTTTCAAGAAAATCATGTGATAAGTCTTATCATAATTATAGAAAAGTAACTACAAGCGCATCAAGAGTTGATCTTTTTGTTCGTTTTTTGTTTGACAAGATGAATTTTCATGAATTTTTTGAAAAAAAAACGAAACGAAATTATTTCGTTTCACCACCCCTGACTAAAATCATGGCTAAAATATATTATTCAGACAACAGCTACAAGTAGTATATCTGAAAAACTCTTCCATCGGAAAAAAAATGATGCTAAATCTTCACGACAATTATTACGCAGCGTTGAAGCGAAAACAGACGAATCGGTACGCCATTTATTAATGTAAATAAAAGCCATATGTCCTCATCAACTTGTTTACAAATCGCTCATTCTACGGATCTCCTAAGGGAGTTGGATGTACCCTATTGTATCAATCTCCGTATACTATTGTTGCTATATTTAAACGCAGTTTAAACATTTATTTAGTGAAATTGAAACTGATATGCTTTCATTATTTTGCTGGAATTCTTCATCGTTCATTTTTCATGTGATAAGTAGTGTTTGTGCATGTTTGCTACGTGTATACGATGTACAGGTGGAATTTTCCTCGAAGTGTCTGGTTGTTTGGTTAAAAAATGATCACTAGCATCAGTTAGGTAACTAGGTATCTATACTTTTGATAAGGAGAATGTTTTTCCTACAAATTATGTATCTAGTATCTACCAATATGTGAAAAATTATCATGAACTGACTTTTCATTTGTTGAGAGATCATTATTTGCTTTTCACTAAAAAAGCTGAAGTAGACATGTATTTGTTTTCTTCTCTCGATACATTTGTATTTAGCCTGAAGAGTTATATTATGCAACTTAACAATCGTAATTTGGAAAATTCTCTTAGAAATGTAGGTATTTCTCAGGTACCTACTAAGTACATGTAATAATTAGGACTCTTCTTGTGAGAAGAATCGAATTTTTTATTACATAGATGAAAACGCAACATTTTTGTAATGTTCGTGAATGAAATAATTTAATCCGATTATATTTAAATGCTGTTAATTGAAACTGATCACTTATCAGAGAGTACTTTTTATGAAATCGAAACCTAAATTTTCAAGTTTCCGCCATTCTTTAGCCTAAGAACTCGATTATTTTAACGTAATATTTCACGACATCAAATGAACACGATAGCGAAAAGTTCATTGAAATATCCACCATAAGAATTCATCCTGAGGAAATGTTTGTTTACTTTCCAACAATATGATCATTTGGTAGCGTGACGCTGAAATTTCATAATGAATCGAATCTTTGTTTACAACGTGGAAAAACTTTCTTAGAAATTCAACGAACAAAGTATAGATGTAAAGAAGAAATAACGATGATAAGGAAAAAACTAGAAGCAAACAATGAATAATAGTCGACATCCAGTACAAACATTCTTTATTTTTAAGATTACTCTCGAACGTTGTAAATTCTGTGTCAACTTTTGCAGTAAACATGTGCTATGCAAATCCCTTGCTTATTGAGTAGACACGCCCTCGAAAGCCTACCTCTACATCGATCTGGCAGCAAATTGCCCGCCCAGTTTGTAAATAAATAAAATTACACAACTGTTACATAATATCTTCATAAAAGCGCGAATCGTTTAAACGCTTGATATACATATAATGATACTTTGATAAAATCGTAAAATGTCTGAGAAACATAATCTTTATTCAGATTTGTTAGATGAATAGGTACGATTTTTAACGAGACGTTTTTTTCCCGTTTTTTTTTTTTTAAACGATATTCGTCTCTTTCAACGCATTTACGTGATAGCGCCGAAACGACGCGTCGATTTCTTCGAATAAAATCACGAAATTTTTTTAAATCGAAAATGTACTATAAATTAGGTAATATCGCGTATTTTGTTCACAGGATTTTTCCATTTCATGAATCAAACCGAATGTATAAGATCGCCGATGAAAGAAATAGAAGAAGAATACAAAATACAATCGAAATGTTCCATCAATTCGAAAACGTTAACTTTTTCAATAGCCAGGATAATGGAGCCGGATAAAAAACCAAAGAATTGTTCATATTACAAATGTCCTTATATGCTACCAAATGATACAAATAATGAAAAATTTAATCCGTCCGTTGTTCCACCTAACGACCAATGGCAATACCCGGTCGTCTTTTATTACCCTTCCAATTTCAACATGTTTGATTTCGAAAACCTAAAAACTACGTATAATTACGAAGACAACACATATTGTAACGAACGTAAAGAAAACTTAGATCAATTTTCTATCTCGATGTTGAAACGACAACAAAATGAGAAACCAACGGGAGTTCCAACCAGTGATAAAATTTCTAAAAAAAACAACGACCAGTTTTTAAAACCTAAAACATACACGTGCCAAGATTGCGGTAAAACATTTAACGCCCATTATAATCTTACTAGGCATATGCCAGTTCACACAGGAGCAAGACCATTCGTTTGTAAAGTATGCGGCAAAGGGTTCCGACAAGCGTCTACGCTTTGTCGACATAAAATTATACATACCGAAGAAAAACCTCATACCTGTACTACTTGCGGTAAAGCATTCAATAGAAGTTCTACGTTAAATACTCATACGAGAATTCATGCCGGTGTTAAACCTTTCACTTGCGAATATTGTGGCAAAGGATTTCATCAGAAAGGTAAATCGAGTTTTGTTTTTCGTGACTTAATTTCATGAACATTTGTTCATCTTTAAGATGATCAACTGAACGTGTAAACAACGTGTCAATAATAATTAATTCATCTTAGTCCTTCTGATAAGAATTTGCAAGTTCGATTACAAATTGCTATTTTGTTTCAGTTGTATTCAGTAATCAGTGCTGCCAACTAGAAATATCTATTGCGCAGTGATCTTGTATGACAATTTGTGTATGATAATTTTTATGTATCTACGTATGTAATTTTAGTTGGCAACACTGATAACTGTCGCATTATCGAACACGAAATTTCGTATCAAGACTTACGATAAATTAGACACCCGATATTAGCTTTGAAATAAATGTAACGTTTTATTTACTTTTCCAGGTAATTATAAAAACCACAAACTAACTCATACCGGAGTTAAGGCTTACAAATGCTCGGTGTGTAACAAAGCTTTCCATCAAATTTACAACTTAACATTTCATATGCATACTCACAACGAACAAAAACCATTCACCTGCGACATCTGTGGTAAAGGATTCTGTCGAAATTTTGATTTGAAAAAACATATGAGAAAATTACACGATCAAAATACTACCAAAAATAATCGACAATGTTTTCAAAATTCCTACGAATCTGCATCAGTGATACCAACATATAGATCAAGTTACGCTCACACAATAATTGTACCTTCTTTTTCAAACTAAATTTTAGAATTCTGTTTTCATCATACATTTTTTTTTTCATTTTTCAAGATTAACACAACTGTAAATGTATTTCGCGATGAAATATTTAAGTAAATATGTGTCTGTATGTGTAATGTAATTTCTCATGTATATCGCATTTTAATTGTAAATTTTTGAAAATTATACAATATTATGTTGAACAAAAAGAACTGTTGAAATTTTTTTCTTTTGATTATGCTTTTATATTGTTTTATGTTGTTTGAATATTTACGTTGTTTTATTTTAGTCCCTAGATCATTAAGACATTATTAATTATTGTATAAGTTCATTCCATTATCGCATAAATTGTTGTAAGTTTATTTGATTATATCTATTAAGATTATTTTAATTAAAATATGCTATTATTATGCAAACATATCATGATTTTGTTTGATTGAAATTCCTTTTTTTTATTCATTTAAATTGCGCTCTTGCATTTGAACTGAAGACTCCCAGTTGGAATAATTCAATTATGAGCGAATTATGTAGAAGATGATTAGTAGACTTTTCTAAATAGGTAAATCATGGAGATTAGGTATGAGTTGGAATTAATTGTAAAAAATATTAGAAAAAAACAACCTACCTAGTTGAAAAACTTTAAAAATTTGCAGGGTATTTTAGAATGTTAAAAAATGAATCAAAATGATTAGAAATACTCGTAATATACTTATTTTCTTATTCATAATTAAGACTTGAGCATGATTTCAGAAATCTCTTCAAACTTACAAATTTCATCTTCATTGTTATCGAAGTTTAAAGTCTGTTTTATTTTGTATCAATATGAAACAGAGCGTAAATTCATATTATTCTAAGTTTCCTGCTATCGTCACAAAACAAGGGTTAAGTAAGAAAATTTTCCATCCGAGCAACGCGCACGCTCCCCATTTTACAATTATAATCTCGTTATTGTTTACCTACGACCAAAATGTCTTTTAAATACCAAAGGTGTAATGTTGAATTAGCGAAACGAAAGTAAATAATACGTCTCCAATCCCTTTATCATGGTTCAATTCTCGCTTTCATAGTTATATTAAATAGTATTATTTCAGTTGTCAAATATTCAAGAAAAAAATATCATTTTTATAAGTGTCGCGCTTTTTCTAATAGATTATTCCGCATCGGTAATATTTCAAAATGAATTTTTCAATCGAATGAAAAAAACTCGTAAACGTTACAGTTACATGATTGAAAAATTGCCTCTGTGAAAATTTACATTTATTTGTTTCCGTTTGAAAAGAATCACGATGAAAAAAATCAACATAATTGAATTAGGTATATTAAGCCTTATTTTACTAATTTTTTCATAATAATTATGCAAAAATATTGGCAAATTACAGCGTTAAAGTATTTAATTCTTTTATCAAATCCATATGCCGGAATTCATCAGGATGACAAGTAAATTTTTCCATTAATTCAGTTCTTTTCTCATCATTTTCACCGTAGTACAGCTGTATTTGATTCGCTAAACATTGAGCCTCCATCGCATTCTACGATCAGATTAAAACATAAATTATTTTAAATTCATCAAACACCAAACATACGTTTTATTTAGGATGAAAACTTACTATAACATTTTTGTCATATTCTCCACGCATCAATACTAAATTTTTTTCTTCTTTTAAATCCGAATAATAAACAAGGGTTAAACATCCAGGAGCATTTTCTTTGTGAGTCTTTTTTAAAAAAATAAATTAATGTGATCAAATCACAAAATTAATTTATAATTCTTGTAATTTAAAATGAAAATTCCATCATCTTATTTACCTGGTAACTAATCAAAGGAGTGAAATGAATTTCATTTTCGTTAAATTGAAGCATTATAAATTCATATCCTTGATTTCTCGGTAAAGGAACTAAAAACTGTAAGAAAAAATTGATATCAAATTCTCCAGGTATTAAACGTAATAGAAAATAAGACTCACGGTAGGAAATTTTTTTGATTTTTTCATCAATGTTTCATACACGCTTACTGGTACTGAAGCAGCAATTGTGGATTCTTTTGTTTTATGATATTCCAGCCACATCTACGAAAATAAATTTATCTTATTTCACGGGAAAACATTTTGATAGTGTTACGTGCTGTTTACTTGTTCGATAATTTTGGGTTCTTCATTTTGCACCAGTTCAACTTTCAAAATATCATTCAGACCCTTGAAGAATATTTATACATCGTAAAACGAAGTTTGTGTACGAATTACGAAGTCTAAAAGGAATTACTTTCTTAGCTTGTGTAATTTTCGAAAAACTAGGCGATTTAACTTGACCGATGGGAAATGAATTTTGAGGTTCATTGAGCGAATCAAGTTTTTTCGTCTGGTGTTCTTTCTCTTTTCTCAAGTTATTCAACAAAGAATCAAATTCTTCTGGAGCAATTCTATAAAACGAAAAGAAAATGTTCACAGATGAAAAATAAACAAAATAATTAAAATGTGTACTAACTTCTGTTTTTCCACGATTTTTGCGGCGTATTTATCAAAATAAGGATTTTGTTGAAGAGTTTCAATAGCTTCTTTTGATAACGCAGAATACATGGTAATTTTTCGAAAACTTAACGCGTTATAGGAGGTGAGAATTGATCTTATATTTCGACAAACGTTCATAACGATCCAAAAAATTTAATTTACATGAAATATAATTCCATTAATAACTTTTATTCGTGCAAAATTTTACGTTCACCAGATTCAATCAACACGATAGTGATACGAGCAAGGTGAATTAGTAGTGATAAAAAAACAACTGCGCAACCCGTACCGCGCAACAACAGTGAATTCCGGATTTTATTGCAATCATTTACTTTTAATATCGCTTAATTGTTTCATTAAGACTTATTCGTCGATTTAATCAAAAATTAAAAATTCAAGTTATTCCATATTTTAAAAAAAGAGAGGAGCTAAACAAACTAAAACGTTACTTCGTAACCTTGTCAAAAACCACAAAGAGGATTTTATTCAGGAATCAAAATTCAAATTAAAAAAACTTATTTCAAAATAAAACGAAAACAAAAGAAATAGAACAAAGATAAAATTCTACCTTAGTTAATTAAATCGGAATGAACAAAATATTACAAAGTAAATACATGACAAAGCTTCTTAGGCTATCAGTGAAATTTGTTTAAACGTAATGAAATAAAAATAAAATAAAATAGTCAAAAACCGTCCATTTTTAGGTGTTTGTAGGTTCACTGGTTACTACTGTTTCAGGAATACTCTGTGTATCAACCGATTTTTCAAGTTCCAAACTGAAAAATATAAAAACGGAAGCATATGATAATACGCGAATTGCAGATGCGCAATAATTATAACCTACTTGAACATGTTTTTAAAGATGCAATTACAAAACATCGTAACTTCGATATCCTAAACTAAATACTGAAAGATTAAAAACAACTTCTTACTCGAGATCGATATTGAGATCATTTTCATCCAAAAGTTGCTTGAATAAGCATTTAAAACGATCATGTAATTTATGAGTTGTGGTAATAGGAGTTGGTTTGAAATCCGCAAGCGATGGCATTTCAAACATGATGAACGATTTGTACTTATCCGTTAGTCGGAAATCATTTTGAATACGGTTGATGGTGTGTTGAGTATCACGATCCAAACAATAATTAAGAACGCTGAAAAACGAATTTAATCACTTAAGTTTTAATGATTAAAAATTTCATAATCGTATAATTACCAAGATTCCGAAATTTCTGTATCAAACTTCACATTTTCAATACTCTCTTCAATATTATTATCTTCCTCTGGATTCACCGAAGGACGGTTCTCCTTAGGTGGCTCTTCCTTCGTGAAAAACTTCTTATTTCTTTTTTGAAAAATCACACACATCACGAAAAATTACTATTTCGGTACATAACGTAAGTCATGAAATAAACGTAATGCACAACAAACTAACTTCTTTTCAGCATGGAAGTTTCCTTGGAACTGGCCATTTTTTGGAGGAAACTACAAGTATAAAAAAAGTTGATAATTACGAGTACCATAAACAGAAATAATGAAAATTACTTTATTTTTTCGAAACTTGTAAGGTCTTCGAAAATTTCCCGGAAACGTATCAGGGAACGGCATAGGAGGCATTTCCATTGACATCCGCAGTACATCCAAAGGCATCGAAAACCTTCACCATATAGACATTTTTTATCGGTTTCACCACAGTAACTCATAGATGAAAAAAATCAACTTGCCTCTCAGGTCCATAATATGGATGATTCATGCTCGGACGATCATCCCAGAATTTACGATACTTCGGAGTTTGATATCGAAATTTCTCCGATGGACACTGAAATGGTTTCTCAGGAAACACTTGCTTGTGAGGGAAATTGTAACACGTAAACTTCTTCGTAACATTGAAAAACTTGTTATCGGCGAACGCTTTTCTTCTTTCAATGACATTTCCTAGAACGAAGCCACGTTCATTTCGTGAGAAAATTCACAGTAATAAAAATAATCTTACTTAAAGCTGGATCGTGATGTAAAGCCATTGCAGACGATTTCCTGATGACAGGTGACTATTATATAGTCGATTTGAATATTTGATAATTGAATTGAAGATCAACTTGTATTTTCTTATTTATATTTTATATCGCTGTCCTTTCAATAAAGTCACCATTTACGAACATGCAACCACATGTTCATCTACAATCATATGTTCATCATTGTTTTTAAAAATGGCGGCCCAAGCACCTTTTATAGGTACCTACTTTATTGGAATTCACAATTTCAAATTTAGTTCAGTTCAATTTTTTTTCATCGCAAAGCGTTTTTATTCAAATATAGTATACCAAATTAAAATAAAATTGATTACAAAATATTAGTGTAATAATTTTAATTGTAAAAATGTAACAATAAATTTAAATGAAACTAGTTCCTTCATTAAAACATGTTTTTTAATTTTAAATGTGCTTGACGACGCGATTTGGAATTCAAAGTGACTGAACAACGCTAAACGTTGATTGGTTGAATAAAAATATGAGATTTGAGATTAATACTTATATCAACAAAGCCAATCAACATTTTTAAATTCCGGTTTTTATTTTATTTTTTTTTTAATTTTCAGTGATTAAACTTAAAGTTCAACAAGTTCAAATGTTCAACTTCATTTAGCATAAGCGTCGAACGAAAACAAATATTTTTCCGTCGACATTGATAAGATAGTTGTTTTTTCACACAAGCTACAATTTTACGAAAGTTGACTCGATTACATATGTAGGTAATTCATTGTGTGCAAAAATTGTACGGGTGTTATCATTATTTCGTGGATTTTAAATTGTTTTACAAAAATGTTTTCAACTTCACGGAAATTTTCCAATAAATTTTCTATCAGTAGTTTATATAAGGTACGGTATTTCTCACAGAATTCTCATTATTATGCTATAAAAAACTTTTCATTTTCAGAATCTTTCCATTAGACATTTAAGTTTACTAGAATGCAGAAGTAAAGAAATTTTACAAAATTTTGATGTCAATATTCAGAAATTTCGAGTTGTCAACAGTGCTGCTGACGCCGCTCGAGTACCTGATGTTCTTCGTAAGTTACTTTGATAATAACGCTCTTCGCCGCATAAATATTTCATTACATTTTCATTTCGTAGATGCAAAAGAATATGTAATCAAAGCTCAAGTTCATGCCGGTGGTCGTGGTTTAGGACATTTCAATAATGGCTTCAAAAGTGGCGTACATATCACGAAAGAGTTGGTTAAATTGATACATTTGCAGCATAAATATATTTGATAACCATTGTGTTCATCTTTAGTCCCAAACAGATTGCTCCAATATTGAATAATATGATCGGATACAATTTAATTACTAAACAAACTCCCAAAGAAGGAGTGCCTGTTAAAGAAGTAATGGTTGCTGAATCTGTTGATATCAAGAAAGAAACGTACTTTTGTATTTTAATGGATAGGTAAGCCCGTACTCGTATGTTTCACTTAATGAAATATTAACAATAAAATAATGTTTCAGAGCCCATAACGGTCCTGTTGTGATTGTCTCACCATCTGGTGGAACTGATATCGAAAACGTGGCTGAAAAAACTCCACATTTGATAAAAACCATTCCACTCAATATCTTTGAAGGGATTACCGACGAAATCGCTAACGAAATAGCTACTTTTTTGGAATTTAGCAACGATCTTAAACCTACGGTAAATTTTTCAAACTACTTAATCGGGAATTTTTATTTTCACGCGATATTTTACAGGTTGCTGCGCAAGTAAAAAAATTATGGAATGTATTTTTAAATATTGATGCCGTTCAAGTTGAAATCAATCCATTAGTTCAAACCGGCGATGATAAAATTATCGCACTCGATGCTAAAGTACAATGTGACGACAATGCGGCTTTCAGACAAAAAGAAATATTTTCTAAACATGATTTTGCCGAATCAGATCCAAAAGAAGTACTAGCAGCAGCTCATAATTTGAATTACATCGCTATGGATGGCAACATTGGTTGTTTAGGTAATTTTTCAATTTAATGGAATATTTTACGCTCTTTTATAATGCGACTTTTTTTTATTTTAGTTAACGGCGCTGGCTTAGCTATGGCTACTATGGATATAATTAAATTACACGGTGGCGAACCAGCAAATTTTCTGGATGTTGGTGGAAATGTAAATGAAGATCAAGTATACAATGCGTTTCAAATTTTACTTAATGGTTGGAAATTCTCCTAAATCTGTCTTTTAATTTTGTTCAATTCTTAAAATTATTATATTTTACGTAGATCCGAAAGTTAAATCTTTACTTGTAAACGTCTTCGGTGGAATCGTAAACTGCGAAACGATTGCTAAAGGCATCGTAAGTGCCACGAAAAAATTACAATTGCAAATACCCCTTACAGTAAGACTGGCCGGAACCAATGTCAAGGCAGGCCTTAAATTACTCGAAGATTCCAAACTTCCTATTCAGTTTGCCGAGAATCTCGACGAAGCCGCAAGAAAAGCTACCTCATTTTAATTTCTTTCCCCGTTGGTGTTCAATGTATTATAATAAGGTCAACAGTATCTGTTTTTATGCTATTTTTATGTAACAATGGAATTGTTAATTTGTTAAAACGTGGTAAATTTTTAAACAATATATGATTTTTACAGTTTTAATTTATTTCCAACTAAATAAGACCAAATTTACAAACAGACACGTCATACCACAGTAAACATTTAATGATAAATATAATATTATAAGCACAAAGGTGGTATTAATAAGAATAATAGTACAGATTATTTTTTTTTTCTAGAGTAAAACGTAAATCTATGAAGAAATTTTGTATTTAAAAAAGAGAAAAAAAATTAATAATAACAGAAACATCAGTTAAAGCTAAAAGCTTATGCATCCTGTAACAAGGTCTGGCGAAGTTAGGCAAACGACAGACTATTATGCTTCCCATCTACATTACATGAAGAAATCGCTTCTGAATTGTAAAAAAAAAAAAGAAACAAAACAAAGGAAATAAACAAAACAAACAAAACCAAACATAAGGCACGTAATGCTTAATAAATACATAAATATATAACAATAACAACAACATCAACAATTCAATAACATGTACAAAATACTCAAAATAGAATAAGCTTATGGTTAACATTTTATCATTCAGTTTATTTGGACTAAATAGAAAATTAGTTCTTTTTTTAAATTTTCTTTTGTATTTGAAAGACGACTTTGCGTATACTTTTTTGATATAGCAAGCGTTAAAACGAAAGCTACGTTCTTTTGCGTGGTTTATGCTTCTTTTCATCAACGTAAATCGGTCCTGATTGGATGAGATGTTCAACTTATCCAAACAAGAATAAACTGATCTCTTTTTTTATCAATGGAAGTCGGTTCTTGATCGGATGAGATGTTCAACTTATCCAATCAGGAACAAACGTTGATCGTTTTGTTATCAATGTAAGTCGGTTCTTGATTGGATGAGATGTTCAACTTATCCAATCAGGAACAAACGTTGATCGTTTTGTTATCAATGTAAGTCGGTTCTTGATTGGACAAGATGTTAAACTTACCCAATCAGGAATAGACATACATTACGTCGATTAAAAAACCCAAAACCCGTAAACAACGCAAACCGAACAGATCTATGTCGCGTATATTATTGAGGAAATGATTTAAAATTTTCGTTTATTATGCCGTTAAAATTCTTAAAGTTTAATAATTAAGAACTAATAATATTTGGCAGGATAAATGGTTCACGAATTGTGAAAACGGCATATGTCGCCTATCCTTTGTAAAATTTACACAATATAACATCCATAGTAACTGAGTAGGTACTATATACACAAACGATTACTAATGTACAACGGTACAAATAAATTACAAAATTCAAGCTGTACAAATTATTAATTTATACATAAGTAGCGTGTAAATAATAGCATTTCGTTAATTCAATTTCATTTGGGGGATCTTTTTTCCTGTTTTTGTATTATAAAAGTACCGTATTTGGAAATCTGCATCTGGAAATACTAAAGTGTTATCACACAATAAAGCGTCGTTTTACGTCATTGCACATTCGGGGGTAAATTTTCGAGGTAGACGTTATCATCATGTAGAAGGCCATGTAATTCGTCGCGAATTCAAAAAAAATGATGAATAAATAAATAAAAATGCGTATTTTTAACCAATAGTGCTAGGGTTTTCCTTGTGATACACCGCACTAATTATTTATATCTATAACCTCGCCTTTTAATAAGCTCATTAAATAACTAATCTAGTACATCGCCAAATAAAATTTTGTAATCGTCTTCACTAAATGGAATTAGTATCGACATAATTCTAACGATTCCGATCATTCAACGCCATCATAACGAAAAACTATTTTTTTTAACGAATAGTAACATTTATCATGTACACCTGGAGTTCCTAGCTCTACTACTTAATTTTTAAAACCGCTGGAATTATAATGAAAAAGAGGTTCTATACTCCAAAAATACAGCATGTCTAATCAATCGAACCCATCATTAAAAGAATTTCATCGTAATTCACGTTGGCAACATTGAAAACAAATGTTGCCAACTTGCAATCGAATGAGAATTCTTATCAAGAGGACTAAAATTGATTAAACAACCTGTATATTTCTCGAGAAGTAATCACAATCGAAAAATTATCCTAAGATAAGATTGATGGAGAGTACAACCGAATATTAAAAGTTTTGTAAAAATCACTCGATTTTATAACACGTAAGTATATGTACATCACAGTAAACCTTTTCTTATCATTTACAATCACATTAGCCATAAGCAACAATCGTACATGAGACATTGATTTACACCATTCACATGAGTGAAATCAATCACATACTACAAACGTCATCATTTACTTATTTGATTGAAATAAACAGAGGCTTAAAATTAATTTCCATTATTGCTGTGTTTGAGCAATTCACGTGAAATTCTCCCAATCGAACTTCGAAGTAATTTTTATAAGGTCAACGTCGTTAAATTTTCCCCTTTATACGCTCAATGTCTACGCGTAGGTTACGTTTTTACAAATCGATTCCGAAGAAAACGTTTCAAATTGATAATTTAATTACGATTTTTCGTAAATAACGGTTCAATAACGAAATGCAACAGAACAAGATGCGACGAAAGGAAAATAACGTAACATATCTTAACACTTATAAGCATTTTTCCTCGTATAATTTCCTCATATTTATCACTTCGGCTCCAGAATCAATCCGCTGTTTATTATCACCACCGTGATCACAACTGGTAACAAATCACCACAAGGAAAACCCGATTAAAACGCGATGACTAGATCGATAAAAATTGCCTTATGTTTGCTGAGAGAAAGAAGTCCATAAAGAAGCCGTCTTATACAGGTAACGCTTAAAAAAAATTAACAATTAATTTAAAAAAAAAAAGAACAAATGGTTAAATACTGAAAAATGTAACATTTTAAAAGCATTAATACGTTATTACTTGACTAGACGTAAAAAAATTACCTTTGTTCATTAAAAAAAAAATTTGGAATAACAATTTTGTCATTAAATGTTTAATTACACAAGTAAGGAGAGTAAAACAATAACAATTAAAGTACATGATAATGATAACTTTTATAAAAATAACAATAGTATAAACGAAAAGTATTCGTAAATAATGATAGTAAAAATGAAATTACACTAAACACGTAATCATACATTTGTATAAGTTAATGTTGTATAAATGATGAAAAAAATCAACTCCGTTTAATGATTCGATAATCGATACGCTGGTTTGTAATTCAAGTACACAATGAAGATTAATAATAAATACTTTGGCAGTGCAGCATCTCGTAGTCTTGTGTACATAATTCGATTGTTAAATTTCCACTCGTCTCGATGATACGTCAAGTGCCAATTAAAGAATTTTTGGTGTTGTTTTTTTTTTTTACCCGATAAATTCGTGGAAATTCGAAACCTTCTGTCAAAGGGGAACATATACTTCTTCAACCATTCATAACCTAATTCGAAGATTTTCATCAGAAACATGTTATATTTTACATTTGCACAACACTGATCGTCATACTCGACCCTTACAATTTGGACGAATCACATCATCGACCTTTACAAATATCAGTTTCCGCGTTTGTGATTGGACAATTTTTCTTATTCGCGATACCAATGAAATTGCTTTAAGCTTGTATCTATGAAGCTATTGGTTTAACATGGTATCAATCAAATAAGGACTATTTAAAAAAAACTAGGCAGTCGAGGAAAACCGGAATCCTTTTTATCAAAAATAACGCTTAAAATATTAAACGTAATAGGCTTGTATGAATAAAATTGAGCAATTATAAGTATCAACTTATACGATAGTTTTTTTTTTCAACGACACGGGCGTATATGAATTAAAAAAATAAACAAATTAGGGAGCCATAGTGTACAGACGAACTGCCAACTGCAATTTTATTCATACTCCCCGTAAATTATACAAAGAAATATACAATGATATAAGCACTCATACGTAAACGATGGTGTTCGGTCCGCTAAAATGAGAGAAAAAAACTACTCTACATTATGTACAAATAAATACATTAACAGGTAACATTAAAATAGAAGAAATTTAAAATATTTATAGGAAAAAAAGAAATCGAAGTTATAAATAAGAAATGCCTGTACTTAAAATTTACACTATTAAGTAAACCTGTAAATGTAATACAAAGAGAAATAGGTACTTAAAAAGAAATATTAATAAAGGAAGATTATAATTAAAACAAAAACCAAAAAAGAAAAAAAAAGTGAATACACGATCGCAAATACGTATAACCCCACTACGTCTATAGTTTTAATTCTAAAAAATGCTTAAACTTTACCATGGCACTAATTAATTCCTTTGTTTTAATTTAATGGTTACTAAACTCGCTTTTAAAATATATTTTTTTGGTTTTAAGAAATTCAAATCACTCCCAAAATATCGACATTGAATCGGCGCCATTGCGCAAAAAATTCGCGAGCGCAGGCTTCGTGTTTTTTTTTTTGGAAAAAAAAATTACGTGATGATATACGATGAAATTAAGAATGTATTATACAGCGGTTTCTGTATGACTGTGAGACGAAAGCCTTTCTACATCTAATTCTGGAATCATCAGCTCTGAATCTTGCACGTTATCGACGTAATCGAGCGAAGACGTTTGAGAGAGTCGTTTACTCAGCGATGTTTGTTTTCGTAGTACTTCGGCTAGCGATTCACCGTAACGAGCGTCTAAGCCTTGGCGAAATGCGTTAACCACTCGAATCTAAGAGTGAAAGGAAATCATTAGCATGGTATTGTATTTAGAGATACCAACTAGTCAAGTGATGTTGAACCGCAGCGTAGGAGAAATAAGCATACGGTGTGTTTCTAATGATTTAGTCCAAGTGTAGTCACGCGAGTAGGCTACTCCTTCGACATCGATACCGAAATGGTGGCGAACTGTTGAAATGCGGGAGTTCAAATTTACGTTTTTTGTCGAAAATTCAAAGCAATTTGTATTTACGATATTTCATTAATTAATTCGAGGTTTAGCGAAGGATAATAGGTATAAGAATAGGTAAATCTACATATGTGGGGTGGGCAAGATTAAAAAAAGAATGGAAAAATGAAGGAAAAATTGACAAATTTAGCGACTATTACAAAAAAAAATGTCTAAGAAGATCCTCCCCCTTTTACCACTATATTCAAATACCACACAAAAGTCCTCACGAGCTTTTTACGGGAGTTCTTAGCATTCAAAAATGAGACCAACCATGATATCCCAAAAATTTGAAAAAGTACTAAAAAACTTTTCATTCAAAAACGTTTCCTCGAATTCGCTACAATTTTTATACCAACATTTTTTATCCCAGGTCAACCATTGGTTCAAAAAATTGACTCCAATAAAAGGTGTTTTTGAGAGGAAAATTATTAAAATGAGATCCCTTTAAATAACAAAAAACTGAGAGGAGATATGACAAAAATGTACATATCCAAAAATGTGCTCCTCTCAATTCCCTACAATTTTTGTACCAACATTTTTGACCTCAGGTCAACCATTGGTTCAATAAATTGACTCCAATAAAAGGTGTTTTTGAGGGAAAAATTACTAAAATGAGATCACTTTAAATAAAAAAAAAACTGAGAGGAGATATGACAAAAATGTACATATTCAAAAATGTGCTCCTCTCAATTCCCTACAATTTTTGTATCAACATTTTTGACCTCAGGTCAATCATTGGTTCAAAAAATTGATTCCAATAAGAAGTGATTTTGAGGTGAAAATTATGAAAATGAGATTTCTTTAAATAACAATAAACTGAGGGGAGGTATGACAAAAAAGTACATATTCAAAAATGTGCTCCTCTCAATTCACCACAGTTTTTGTATCAACATTTTTGACCTCAAGTCAACCATTGGTTCATAAAACTGACTCTAATAAGAAGTGATTTTGAGGTGAAAATTATGAAAATCAGATTTCTTTAAATAACAAAAAACTGAGGGGAGATATGACAAAAAAATGCATATTCAAAAATGTGCTCCTCTCAACTCCCTACAATTTTTATATCAACATTTTTGACCTCAGGTCAACCATTGGTTCAAAAAATTGACTCCAATAAGAGGTGCTTTTGAGGTGAAAATTATGAAAATGAGATTTCTTTAAATAACAAAAAACTGAGGGGAGGTATGACAAAAAAATGCATATTCAAAAATGTGCTCCTCTCAATTCCCTACAATTTTTATATCAACATTTTTGACCTCAGGTCAACCATTGGTTCAAAAAATTGACTCCAATAAGAGGTGCTTTTGAGGTGAAAATTATGAAAATCAGATTTCTTTAAATAACAAAAAACTGAGGGGAGGTATGACAAAAAAATGCATGTTCAAAAATGTGCTCCTCTCAATTCCCTACAATTTTTATATCAACATTTTTGACCTCAGGTCAACCATTGGTTCAAAAAATTGACTCCAATAAGAGGTGCTTTTGAGGTGAAAATTATGAAAATCAGATTTCTTTAAATAACAAAAAACTGAGGGGAGGTATGACAAAAAAATGCATGTTCAAAAATGTGCTCCTCTCAATTCCCTACAATTTTTATATCAACATTTTTGACCTCAGGTCAACCATTGGTTCAAAAAATTGACTCCAATAAGAGGTGCTTTTGAGGTGAAAATTATGAAAATGAGATTTCTTTAAATAACAATAAACTGAGGGGAGGTATGACAAAAAAGTGCATATTCAAAAATGTGCTCCTCTCAATTCCCTACAATTTTTGTATCAACATTTTTGACCTCAGGTCAACCATTGGTTCATAAAATTGACTCCAATAAGAAGTGCTTTTGAGGTGAAAATTATGAAAATCAGATTTCTTTAAATAACAAAAAACTGAG
Source organism: Maconellicoccus hirsutus (assembly GCA_003261595.1). NCBI lineage: Eukaryota > Metazoa > Arthropoda > Insecta > Hemiptera > Pseudococcidae > Maconellicoccus > Maconellicoccus hirsutus. The sequence goes on along the minus strand of QBDW01006226.1, from coordinate 21,089 downwards.
GGGAGGTATGACAAAAAAATGCATATTCAAAAATGTGCTCCTCTCAATTCCCTACAATTTTTGTACCAACATTTTTGACCTCAGGTCAACCATTGGTTCATAAAATTGACTCCAATAAGAAGTGCTTTTGAGGTGAAAATTATGAAAATCAGATTTCTTTAAATAACAAAAAACTGAGGGGAGGTATGACAAAAAAATGCATGCTCAAAAATGTGCTCCTTTCAATTCCCCACAATTTTTGTATCAACATTTTTGACCTCAGGTCAACCATTGGTTCGAAAAATTGATTCCAATAAGAGGTGTTTTTGAGGTGAAAATATTTTTCATCTCAGGTCAACCATTGGTTTACAAAATTTGCTCCCGTAGGGAGTGTTTTTGAGGCAAAAATGGTGGAATATAACCTTGAAAATTGGCAAATTACATCATTCTTAATGGTCATCTACCATTTTTGGTAACAACGAACCTCAATCGATAAATTTTTTCAATATTTGTCGCGTTGGGCGACATCAAAAAATTTATGAAAAATTTATGTTCAACATCAAAAATAAAATAAATACTACATTAGGTAATAATAAATATCATAGATGAATGCTTCATTTTCAAAATCACTCGCGTTGAATAATTTTCCACTTAAAACGAGTAATTTCTCGAAATGAAGCATTTCAAATACTACTATCTTAATTTAAATACCGACAGGATTGCCAAACTGATAAAATTTCCGAGTAGAATTTTTCTAAATTATAAAATTTGGCAATCCATCCCACACAAATAGTTAATACGCAACAAAACAAAATACCACACAATAATAAATCTTTAATCATGCAAAAATCTACGATATTCTTTAAATCTGTTAAGTGCTTTAAAACCTTCACCTTTCCGTTAATTACCACTTAAGCCATGAACACCAAAGCTTACCTACTTACGCTGAAAAAGCCAAACTACACTTTTTTCTCAACATTCTAATACGATCTGGTCACAAGCTTCGTGTCAGTCTCACCACTAACGTTCCCTTACTAAGCATCAAGCGTGATAATTGAAGCTGTGTAGGTTGATGAAACAGCGTGTTTGTGATATTCGCCTAATCTTACTGAGGGGATACGCTCATTCAATCCCTTAAATTGATCGCTCGAACGAGTCATACTCAGGGTTACGAATATTTTACTTTTTTTTTGGCCAAGAGACGTATAACATGTTGATGGGGTTTCTTTTAATGGATAAATAGGTACAAAGGTTTAAAAATATTGTAACCCTGGTCACGCTATATGCCTTTCAGTACAAAGATTACCTTATTATATACAAGTACTGCATTAAATTTATACACTTACCATTTCGCAGAGGTATGGTGTTTGTACTTTCAACACACCTATGGGAGAAACATACGAATTAAGCGAAGAAGCATCTTAATGCTCAGTTAATACGTTACAGGAACTCATCTACTTAAAAAAATACGTCGTTCGCTCATCGCTAAAATTCTACATTACATTGTTATTTCATTAATGCGTCAGAATATTACGTAATAAGGAATCTCTATACGTTTCGTTTTTATTTCCACAGACTCGCATTCAAATATTAAACACGTGGTCTTGAAATACGATACATATGTATAATAAAACTTAAGCACAGGGTCAATAAGGAGCACCTAATTGATAAACAATGTTAAGCAGAATTAGTATACGAACACGTGTCGAAATCTTCATATTTGCACGTGCGAATACCCCAAGAAGATATTTATCCAAGATGGCGATTCTTATCAATTTTATTGATTTGGTGGTAAACTAACCAAACTCGCACAGCTTGAGATTAGAGCGAAAAAATTTTCAGCCAAGTGGTCAGAAATTCAAAGCGGAGCATTTTTTGTTATCAACATTTTCCCAATTCCCCAGAATTTTCTGTATTTCAAGCAAAGTTCCGTAGTTGGGGTGTTTTTGTGACGTTTGGGGTGACTTGAGACAAAAACGTTGAAAACAAAAGTCATCAGAAATCAAGTTGAGAATATTTTTCATCATCAATATTTCCTCGTACTTCCTCAAATTCCCACCCCCCAATGTCAGCATCACAAACCAATCCCTAGTTGGGGCGTTTTTGTAAAACCTGGGGTGATTTGAGACAAAAACGTTTGAAACAAAAGTTGTTGGAAATTTATTAAGAAATATATTTCATACTAACAATTTTTTCATATGTCTTCAAGTTCTGTAGCAATTTGATATTTTTTCAAATTATGTTAAAATCATTGCAAAATTTGTAAAGTTATGAAAATTTTACAAGTACAAAAAATGTTCCACACTAATTTCCAACCACTTCTATACAATTTTTTCCCCCTATTGCCCTCTCCACCTGATAGAAACGCTCAACATGAGTCTACATATACAGGGCGAAAAAAAGTAATGCACAATATTTCACTGGTAAATAGTACCCCAGAAAATAAACGAAAAAACTTATTATAAAGGGTGGTCTAATTCGAAAATTGAAGGCACCCCGAATTTTTGATCTTGTAAATATATCATTTTTTCCGCACTCAATAACTCGAGTGATTTCGATGATAGAAAAAATCTGTGATGCTATTTTTGTAGATCTCATTACGTACAGCAAAATCAGTTATTTGATATTTTTGCCTAATTTCTAATCCGAAGGAGTTACGAAGCGAAAAAGATTTCCACGCGATGTAGCGCCTTTAATATCGGAGATATGCAAAATTTGGTCATCACATTTTGCGTAGATTTTGAGTAGTTCTTCAAAAAAGACGGAACAAAATTTGCCTATCTTCGATAATGAAGGCGCTACATCGCGTGGAATTTTTTTTTGCTTTGATACTCCTTCGGTTTAGAAATTAGGCAAAAATATCAAATGGCTGATTTTGCTGTACGCAACAAAATCTGCAAAAATGTCTTCACTAATTTTTCTCCATCAGCAGAATCCTTCGATTCATTGTTTACAAATCGAAAATCCAGCGACCCTTCAATTTTCAAGTTAGACCATTCTGTATAAAGTGATAGCAGTTTTTTTTGTGACCTCATATGATAGGTATTTCTCAACTAGTCCCAAAATGGAGGAGGGAGGGGGTGCAAAAACATATTTAAAGAGGCCTTTATTCGCAGGCGCCAAATTTTCTCAACATCGACGTGTTCTATGATCAGAATATGAGTTTTTTTCAAATAACTTAAAATTACTTTTTGCGCATCCTTCGATACCATTTTGGGGCTCCAATTTTCGAAAAAATCCAAAAATATCGAAAAAGTCGTTTTTGGGCAGATTTGACCTAACCACCTTTCGGGTGTACCCTTTTTAACTACATAAATTGAATTTCGTGCCATTCGGCCTGAGAACCCGCGTGGGGTGAAATTAAAATCGAAAATCAGCTAGTGCCTTATCTATCTGTATATGTGACAGCGTCTTGTAAAAGGGACCCAAAGGTCATTTGGTCGACAATTTTTTTTTTTGATTCTGATCTGAAATTTCCTCAGCTATTGAATGTAAGTTGTCTCAGACCTCAAAAGTGTTTTTTCATTGTCAGTCACTTTTTTGAAGTGAGAAAGGTCAAAAAAAATTTTAGGGTCAATAGGTCAAAACTTTTTTTTCTCGATTCTGGTCTGAAATTTCTTCAGCTGTTGAATGAATGTGGTCCCAGACCTCGAAAGTGCTTTTTTTATTATCAAATAGTCATTTTTTTGACGTGAGAAAGGTCAAAATAAATTTTTTAGGGTCAATTGCACGAATTTTTTTCTCTTGATTCTGATCTGAAATTTCCTCAGCTATTGAATGTAAGTTGTCTCAGACCTCAAAAGTGTTTTTTCATTGTCAGTCACTTTTTTGAAGTGAGAAAGGTCAAAAAAAATTTTTAGGGTCAATAGGTCAAAACTTTTTTTTTCTTGGTTCTGGTCTGAAATTTCTTCAGCTGTTGAATTAATGTGGTCTCAAACCTCAAAAATGCTTTTTTCATTATCAAATATGTAATCATTTTTTGGACGTGAGAAAGGGCAAAAAAACATTTTTAGGGTCAATAGGTCAAAACTTTTTTTTCTTGATTCTGGTCTGAAATTTCCTTTGCTGTCAAATGAAAGTGATCTCAGACCTCAAAAGTGCTTTTTTCACTGTCAAATAGTAATTTTTTTGAAGTGAGAAAGGTCAAAAAAATTTTAGGGTCAATAGGTCCAAACTTTTTTTCCTTGATTCTGGTCTGAAATTTCTTCAGCTGTTGAATGAATGCGGTCTCAGACCTCAAAAGCGCTTTTAGAACGTAAAAAACATGAAAAAACGAATACAAAACTTTAAACTACTCTACTGTGAAATTTGGTTTTTTACCCTTAGGTCCCTTTTACAAAAGCCGTCACATATACATAATAAAATGACAGCCATTTTCTTTGTGATCTCATCATCACGCCAGAACGAGCGAACTAGATTCCGTAAAATTTTGGAAGCACCGCGAGGGAGGTTTGGAGACGAAGCCCCCAACGAAGCTAGTGAAATCATAAAATGATACGATGATAAAGCTTGGTTTGTTACCACAAATCCGATGAAAATAGGTAAAAATCGCCATCTCGGATAAAGCTCCATTCCGCTTGAAAATAATCCTGATTGGTTCTCCGATTATCATACCTTCATCTAATTTAAAAAGAACCCGAATTTGACACTAATAAAAATTACCTAATTATTAATAATTATCAATTTTGTTTCGCTTCTTTTAAAATCTATTAATTCTTTCACTTATCGTATTAGCTATATTTAAAAATAATATTTCCAATAACACTTGATTTTCCGCTAAAAAACCAACTCAAAATACAAAACCTTTAAAAAAAAACACTGAATTAAAATAATTCAAAACTAAACTCAACACGTAAGACGCAAACTACACATTTCAAGGGACAAATTCCTTACGGTAATTCGAACGCAAACGAGTATTCAAACTAGAGAAAAACTAATAAATAAAATTATCAAAAAAATCTACATAAAAATAATTAACGAACATGAAAATTTTCAAATCCTTCACTCGTAACATATAAAATAATACTAAACGTAAATAACGAGTTTATAATTTATTATAATATCAATTATCAACACATTACAAGTCGAATTGAAAGCAATACAATAAAAAATCGCAAAACATTATGACTAATTTTGAAATAAAATTACAAAAAAAAAGAAAAAAAAAGAACAAAGTAACGAGAAACGCTAATAATATTTACTGCTACATCCTGAGCATAAAAATCACTACTTTAATTCTAAAAAAAAAATAACATTTTCCTTTCAAATGTTCAATAAATATAAAGTTAAATATCGCACAGCTACGTATATATCGTAAAATTATCATGAAACTATTTGGTTTGATTATATTTTTGTAAAACTTTGTCAAAGTGTTAAAACCCATTCTACGTCATGTTGCAAGTTCGGCGACAGAATCGTCGACGAGGGAGCCTTCGCGATCCACAGCTTGATTTTTGGCTCACGCATAAACGATGCTGTCGCTGTACCGTATTTTTTTGGCGTTTTTTTTTTTTGAAAAATTATAATACACGCGTGTATCTTTTTACGGTGTTAAAATATGCATATACGTACGCTTAATCATACCAAATAGTTAATTTACCTGCAAGCACTGCTACGAATCCGCTAAAAAAGTATAAATAGAACGGTTTACATACAACACGAGTTTTATATCTAGATGAGATAGAAGAATTATGTAGAATGGGTTTTACGCAATGATGAATGTTGTGAATAATTTTTCACTACCTGTAATAAAAAAAATAAAAAGGAAACGGGTTACACCTCTGGAAAAGTACGCTTCGAGCTTATTTCTTAAAACACCATTTCCAGCTTATGAAATATAATAAGAAACAAACTAAATGCAAAACTGAAACACAAGTGATTTTTTTTCAATGGTAACAACTTTATTCTTAACGCTAAAAAAAAAATATAAATGCGTACGCAATCATTAAATTTCTAATTCACACAAGGCGTCAAAAATTCAAAATAAAAATCATTCGAAATCGCTCATAGCAACCACAACGTATTTAAAAAAAAAAACAAAGCTGTAGCATCGTATGAACAACGCAGTTTTATACTTAATTTGGTCCTTGTTTAGGTTTCGTTGATTGTTGTATATGTATATAAATGACACATACGAAGTGTAACGATTTCGTATGCAAATGAGTGCAAGAACTTATAATTAACCTATCGTATGTAAAAGATAAATATGAGTAGGCTATGATTTGTAAAAGGTATAAATAAAAAAATCATATAGGTAGAAAATAAATATACGTATAGTCTACATCACAGTTTTGCAAAATATCTTGTATACAGAATATTTTCATCTTTTAACTCACACAAGTAGACCTAGTACATCTTGAAGAGTCAAAATGTAATATTCGATAGTCTTTGGACTTGGAAAGTACTCGTGAATTAATTCCACACACGTAAAATATCAAATTTTAATTTTTTTAAATTTGAAAAAATCAAATTGTTGGCGATTTAATCGTTAAAATCGTTTTCCTTCGTGGATTCAAGGAGAAAAAAAAATTACGTTAAATTTTAGTAACCAATGCCAGATGCTAAGCCCAAAATCTTGGTGAAATTTTTAATTGCGCTGAATTTAGCTGGTAACACTGGCAGGAGAACTTAATTAAAAATTGAACAAAAAGATAAAATAAAAATAAATCAATAACGAAAAAAAATAACGAAGAAAAAAACCAAACAAGTAGAAAAAAATAATGGTATAAAATAAATTATTTTTTTTTTACAATTTAGAAAAAAATGAAGGAAAAAGAATGTCATGGTAACGAAAACAGTAAAAAAAAGATACCTACTTAAATCAAAACTTGAAAGGGTCTTTGATTATACATAATATTAGGGTGCTGCCCCTCAACTCCCCCAACAAACAATCAGTTGCTGTACATAGCAAAAATTAAAAAAAAAAAAAACAATAATTTGGCGAGCTCAAAATTGTACTGCAGCTAGTCATCGGCAGGAAAAATCGTTTTAAGACGGAACTCCGGGTATAGTGTGTTGCATAACCAATTTTTGCAGGAGAAATCACTGAAATCCGCATAATTTCTATTAAATACCCCCCCCCCCCCGGGCAAAATTCTTCAAAGTTGTCCTAGGTAATTAGGGTACCATACCTCAAAAGCTGTTGTGAGCAATTCTGATTTTTTTTCAAAAACTCAGGGGGGGGGGAGGAAGTGCTAAAATGTCGAAAATTTGGTTTTCGAAGCATAACTCTCCTTCTACGGGACTAAAAAAATTTGAAATTTCGATTCGGGTTAAATACAATTTAAAAAAAATTACAATTTAAAAATCTTTATATCTCAATTTTAGCACCTCCCCCTCAATTTGGGTTTCTTACAATTGAAATGTGTCCTTTGCTATATTTTATACCTCCCCCCTTAAGGGCAAAATTCTTCAAAGTTAGCCAAGGTAATTAGGATATCTAAACTTAAAAGCTGTTGGGGATAATTTTGATTTTTTTCAAAAACTTAGGGGATGGGGGAGGGGGTGCTAAAATGTTGAAAATTTCGCTTTCGAAGCATAACTCTCCTTCTATGGGACTAAAAAAATTAAAATTTTCGATTCGGGTTAAACACGATTTAAAGAAAATTACTATTTCAAAATTTTGATATCTCAATTTTAGCACCTAGCCCTCAATTTGGGGTTTTTACAATCAAAATGTACCTTTGGCTATATTTTTCGGGCCAAGTTTAGATCAAGAGCTTTCGTTTAAAAAAAATCAGCTTCATCACAGCATTGGGGACTGAATGAAAGCGTAATGAACTCTTTGCCGGTGAGACATTAATAAGACCCCTAATCGAAAAACGCTTCTGATTGGTTGATTATGCGCATGCTTCAACGGAATCATTTCTAGTTAACCGTGGCAAAAATGATTCTTTCAACAACGTCAACGCTCATTGGTTTATATTTATCTTATGTCATATTGATATGTTGAATTTCAACCAATGAGAAGCGTTATTCAGTTACGGTTCTTGTTGATGTTTCACCGTTTCGATAGCATTGCCTCTTATGTAGATAGCTCGGTCCATATTATAATTATATAGTCAAAGAAAAAAGTAGATGTAGGAATAAGAATCAGAATGCATAAAAGCGAAATACTGACAGAATGTTATAAATAAATAAAAAACGAATGAAAAAAGAATAAAAGAGAACAAAATGAAGGTACGTTATGCAATTCAGGGTAAGTACGAAGTAGTACGTAAAGCATACGTCATCACAGAAAAATCATACGACAGAGAAGAAGAAAGACTAATTAATAAAACACTTATTTAAAAAGTGCAGACAAAAAATTGAGAAAATAAACGAATAAATGGCACAAATATAAGACCTATGAAAGTTATACGAATAAGAGATGAAAAAAAATTAATAAACTAATGAATTAAAAGTCTATCGAAGAATATTTGTACAAAGACAATGCCACAGACGATGCGGCATCGTAAAAAAACAATTTAAAAAAAATGTAAAAATAAATTAATAAAAAATTGAAATAATTAATAAATGAAAAATAAAATAAACACACGGATTAAATTCGTTATCAAGGTGAAATCTTGAATTCGTTGATTTTCAATCGTTTACCTATTCAATTTAATAATTTATCGTTTTATATAAATTATCAAATTAATATACCCGATACGTTGGTTATTGTATTCGCACATTTTGCGGATTTTTCCAAAAAATTACACGTTTATTTTTGCCGTCTTTCTTTGCGTAAACGCATTACCTCACAATTACTCTCCAAGTACAATTGATAATATTTAACTTAAAATAATATTTAAATTTGTACTTTTTTTCGCTAAATTTAGTCTCATTTAAAATATACAAACTAATTTTGACGAGCTTTTAAGCGCGAAGTATACGTTAAAGTGTAAGCGTTGGTACGACGATGGTTTTAAAATTGCAATTTCAAAGCGATTTCATTTTATAATTAAAACATCGACGAGGAACGTTAAACGTTTACTCTAAATTTCTCATAAAGAATAAATATACTTTTGGGTCATTAAAAACACGATAGTAATTTTGACTCGATGGCAAAAACGAAGGAAAACCTAGCTACGATCCCTTCTTATTTCACAACTGCCTGGAGCCTTTTTACAGTGCTTGAAATTTCTTCAGATTACTCAAAATTGTGAAGAGTTACGATAAAACTGTACATGACAAAAGATATTCCTCTTTTAATAAATCGTGTCTCAACATTTTACACCTCAGGTCAACTGCTGATCCACAGAAGTGGCGGGGATCTATAACTTGTTTAGGTGCGCGGACACGCGGTGGTGGGAGGTTTCGTAATGCAGTGTTGTGTTGCGTCTCGTAGAGGAATGACGTTCGTTGTGATGTTTCAACGCGTCCTCCAAGTTTTTCATACAGATCGCAACGCCGCCCAATTTTTCCTTCATTTTCGCCATTTTTTCGAAATTAAATTTCTCGACCATGATTTCACGTATAAGCTCGATTAAGCAAAATGCGTTTCAACTCGTAAAATACACAAATTTAGAAAAAATTACGACTTTAAATAGAAACCGTGCACTAGACACGGAGTCAATGCAATTTCCACCATCGAAGCATCCTTACGTAGAGAATAATTCTCGGTTAAAATACGCTTATAATTACATGACAAAAAAAATCAAGCGATATGAAAATAAGCTTTGTGTAGAAAAGAACTGGTTCGTACACAAAATACCTGAATTCCGGCAAAGTGTAATAATGTGCCTTGATTTAACTGATCATTTACATGCATTTTTAAACAAAAAAAGGTATACACGCAAAATAATCGTCATGTTGTACAATGCGACTCGTCCATATGGTAAATTTACACAATAAAATGCATGTAAATGGCACTGAAATTGGTTAGAATAAGGAATACTAATAAAGTGAAAGATAACGGAGGGGGTAACTGCAACTGTGAGCGTAAGGATAAGAAAAAGGCTCCGTGAATGATGATTTGGGAATTTAAGCAAAAATATCGTTATCGTTTTATGTTATAACGTGTCATGTTTTATCTGGCATGTATTTATGTTTATATCTACGCAGACGATAAAACAAGGAAAAAAAGCTTACAAGTAAAACGAAAGTGCAAAGAATATACATACCTGTTTTTTTTTTACAAAATGCACAAAATTATTCCACAAAACAACACCAATATATACAAAAATAAACAATCTAATACACTGACAATTAGCGTCGGCTCAAGCAAAGAGCTAAGCTTTGTACTAAATTCACACCACACGAAAACATAAAAGCTTTTTTGAAAATCAAAACTCTGTATTAAGAATACAATGTACGAGCTCACTTTACCCTTTACGGTTTCCCTTGCTGGGTTCGCGTTACCGTAAAGAGTAAGTCGAAATTCAAAATACGCAGTGAGCGGCAAAAAGCGAGCGGAAAGATTTTTTAAAAAAGGAGTGCAGCTTACAGCTTGATCAGTAGAACTCTTGCTGTATGGGACTGGTATCAAACGTTCTTGCAATTCACCGCCTATCACCTTTAAGAGACAGCAAAGGGTCAGAAAGTATTGAGAATTGTGAATAGAAATTATAAAAGATGTGAATGAACAAAAAAGTAAAAATAAATACAGAAATAAACATTAACGAGGATTGTCGAGTGTGCCAACGAGTTTTTCAGAATTTTTTGCCTTTTTTTCTTTTAAACCCTACGAGTAGTTGGATACGGATAATAAGCCATCGTTCTATTTATCGCATTGTGGTAACAAAAATTGCACAGGGGTTCTAATTAAAATAACTTCCTATCACGAAAAGTTCAAAGGTAAATTTCTATCCTTGATTAATATGCATTATGGACCGAAAAAACTGTGAAAAATATACCTCGAAAGTGCGAAATACCAGGCACCGAGTAGCGAACATTTCTAGATGATACGCGCTGATTACACGATGCGCGCGTCGATCGCTAAACCAGATTGCGCTAGTGAGCTGTAACGTGATTGGCTGTCGATAACATCCGACCTGTTCATTGGTAAGAATACACCAATCAGGAAAAACACGTTATCAACAACCAATCACGTTGCAGCACACTAGCGCACTCTATATAACGCTGGTAGCTTGGTCCATTATGTTTTAATCAAAGACGCTTTTTTCAAATTCGTCAATTTTTTGTCTCCGTTTAGATTTCGATAAATAAGGAACGGGAAATTTCGCTCAATTTAACAACTCCGGAAGATTTTTATGTTTTTTGTTCAAAGTCCATGACATTTTTGGAAAAAAAAATCATTCTAAAAATCTTATTTAGCCTTTGTTCTGCTGATTCACATTCGTTATTAAAAGCGAAGGTGAAACTGAGATTTGTAAAAAGATAGAAAAAGAAGAACGAATCAGTGACGTAACTAGATAGCGGGGTAAAGTTGTAAAAAAAAACAAATTAATTTTTTTGTTAATAAACGTCCTGCACACCCTCGCCCCCCCCAATAAAATTCATGTCTCCAGTCATTTAAAAGTTACTTAGGCTCCGATTTCCGCCTTTATTCGTATCACTTAGCACTGCTGTCAAGATTCCCTTCGGGGAGGTGAAGGGATATTTTTTTATAAACCTATATTCAACTTTGAAAAATAAAAAAAAAAGAGAAACAATCACCGAATCAGAGGAAGAGCACAAATTTTCAATTTTATCACAAAAATGAGCAATTTTTAGCACATGTGAGGGAGAGGAAATCACGTACAATTTGCTACAGACAACGTTGGATTTTAGTTTTTTTTCCCCATTTCCTTCAAAAATAACGAAAATTAATTTCCAAGTAATCGCCGAAAAAATACGACTCGAGGGACTTTTAAATTGACTTTTCCTACCTAGTCATGGTTTCTAGTTACGCCACTGAAACGAATTGAAATAATATTACATGTATTTTCCAACAATACGAACATGTATTCATATAAAGCGAGTATTTCAAACTACCGACAGAGAAAATAGAATTTAAGATATTAAAACAACGAATATGCAGATATTGGAGTTATTTTGATTACACGCGAAAATCGCTCAATCGTTTAGAACGAATTTACAGAGCGGCGGGCGAGGGAGGGGAACAAGCAACACGATTAGGTAAAACGTTAGAAGTGAATAAAATTGCATACCGCGTTTAACTCAGGAGTGTCTCGATCGTGTTGATAATTTTGCAGAAGTCGTATATTTCAGGGGATTTTTTTAAAATCACGGTTTCATCTCAAATTCGAATTTTTTTCGACACGACGATTAGTACGTTCGAACCGAGCTATTGACTAGGAGCGCTAGTGAGCAGTTATTTTCATTGATTTAGCTATAAAACTGGTCGGAGCGTTTTGCGAGGCGACTTGGGAGGACAATTTTTCAAATAGAATTTTACAAGAATCTAGTAAACAATTTTTTCGGTTTGCAATTTTTTCACATCCAGTTAAATTTCATGGTAAATTTTCTTTTCGGAAACGGTGTTGAAATTATTACAAAATTTAATAAAATTTGAAAAAATTATAAGCACCCGAAATGCTTTTTATATAATTTCCATCGACTTTTGTCGCCAAATTGTGCGTTTCAAGTCACCCCAATTCTCACGAAAACACCCCAACTGAGCAGAATTTCCCAATAATTCCAACAATACGGCGAAATTATGGAAAAACTTGACGAAATACGAATAAACACCCCTCATTCGATTCCCAACAACTTCCATCTCGAAAAGTTTTCTTTTCAATTACCCCAAAACGATAACAGCTGTTTTTCACTAGCGCTCCTACAGTCCAGCGCGTTCCCCGAATCAATTCCTCTCGCGAACTCCACCTAAACCTATGAAAGCCGATACCGTCGATGATTGGTAATTGTCAAAACATCTACTCTACAATAGTTCACACACGTACACATATACACGAACAAAGAGCGAGACATAAGAGAGCAAAAGTGAGAGAGATGGCAAACTCGACATCCGTACTTGAAAACTACGAGATTGTCACATGTTTACAAACATACGACAATGATTTACGAATTACCGCTATAAAATACACAGATAACTACTACTTTATTTCATACAAGTAGATACGAAAACTAACGAACTAAGTAGAAATAAAAATAAGATAAAATAAAAGACAAATTAGAGAGTACTGGTTACGAAAGTAAAAAAAAAAAAAAATGAACGAAAAGAAAATTATATAGTTCTGGAATAAACAAGTATAAAAAACGGCGATAGGACTAGAAAAAAAACAAACTAAAACAATCACAAGCATTACGTTCTTTATGTTTATTCATTTTATTTGTTTATCGTCGAGATTATCATTATTTTAGTATCAGAGAAGACGCACATTGAGGATAAAGAAAGGTTGCAGATACCCTCTCTCGTACACATCTACGGTGGCGCTTTGAAAACGGGCACGGGACGGGGGGAGGGGGACGCGAGTATGCTCAAAACGCAGCACATCATTACATCGTACATAATATAAACACCAAGAAAAAGAGAAGAGATATAGTACATAAACGTACAGTCACCTTATACCCGTTAAAAATTCCATATTAAAACTTACGACATACTATAACCAGGTCGATATGTAAATGTACATAGAAAAAAAAAACACGATCCAACAGCTCAATCCCCATCACCTAGATACTCGTTTCGTATGGTATTTTTGGTAACGTGTAGAATAAATAAGAGGTAGAATGGCCCTCGCAATAATGCGGGCGATGGGGATTTTCGCATGGTGGCGTCTTCAAAATCGGGGGACCAAAGGTGGCGGTAATTGTAGACGGATTATATGGCGCTTTCCCGGGGTCCTCATCAATGTATGTGATGTCAGAGAGAGGGCGACTGCGCGTACTGCGCAAACTATGGATAGATCGACGTTCTTCCAGATCTTCTAACGTTGACTTGAACGCACGTATTACGCGGAGCTGTAAAACACACGGCATAAGGACGAGTGAGGAGATGTCCGAATTCATCCCAAGCACACGCGCCCCGATTATAACATATACACACATCCCTCGAACCGTCTCAGATGTGTATGTGCACGAATCTCAGGTCGAGAATGAATTTTTGAAAAAATTTCACCCGCAGCGTTTTCTCGATTCGTGAAAAATTCCGAGTACACGATGAAACCTAACGACGTCAGTGACGCAATCACCACATCGGTACGAGGTGTTAATAATTTGCTTTCGGTATTGTACTATCCAAGTAATTATACTAATTAGGGACCATAATGTATAATTAAACGATGTACCTATGCATCACCACGACCATTGCGCCACTGCTAAACATACTACGTAGACTACTTCGACGCGGAACATTCAATACAAGATGAATTTTTCAATTTCTACTTCAGACTAACACGCTCGGGTGCTCGTTATCGCATCGTGCAACGATACGATGTAATTTTACCAAGTGCTGTTGCATTTTTTGCGCTCATTTCTGACGATTTTACGTTATTGAAAAAATCACACAAGTACTAACGAGCTACGTACAGAGCCGTACCGAAAATGGCGATCTCGTCGATTTCATCGATTCGCTCGAAAAAAACGCTTGAAGCAAACTGCACATAGAATATTTAAGTTGGGGTGTTTTCGTTAAACTCGGGGTGACTTGAGAGAAAAATTTTCGAGGCAAAAGTTGGTATAATACTCGATTTTTTCTCATGGGTGGGGGAGGGAGAGAGAGAGAGAGTATAAATCTCCACCTCCCTCATTTTTGGCCAAATCCGAAAAACACTGGTAGATTTGGTTTCATAGGATTATATAACAAACATTGTAACAAAATATATGTTCTTTTAGTGATTTATTTAATTTTTTCGTATTTCCTCTCAATTTTCGGAATTTTGAAATTACTCTCCCCCCTCCCTTTGGAGTGTATCTAATAAATATTGACAAATTTGGTTTTAGCGCACTGAAAAACGTATATTTCGATACCCCACTTGATTTTTTCTCATTTTTCAAGGTGAGCTTTGAATCTCCACCTCCCCCCGTCGAGCTAAATTCGAAAAATACCGCTGGATTTGGTTTCATCGCATCAGAAAACATATGTTATACCTAAAAATATCTTTTTAAAAGTATATTTATTTTTTCACAATTTTTTATCATTTTTTGGAATTTTGCCCCCCCCCCCAATTGAGGCGAATCTAAAAAATATTGCCAGATTTGGGTTTAGGGAACTAGATAACATATATTTTGACACCATACTTGATTTTTTCATATTTTTTTGGATTTTCGAACCTCCCCCGTCCCATTTATTGTGGCAAATCTAAAAAGCAATGCCAGATTCGGTTCTAGCGTACTGAAAAACGTGTATTTCGATACCCCACTTGATTTTTTTCCCATTTCAGGGGAGAAATTTTAATGTTCACCCCCCTCCCCCTTCGAGTCAAATCCGAAAAATACTGCTCGATTCAATATTATTGCACCAAGAAATATACATTATGCCCAAAAATATCTTTTTAAAAGTACATTTATTTTTTCCCAAGTTTTTCTCATTTTTTGGAATTTTGAACCCCCCCCCCCACCTCCTTTTGGAAAGTATCTAAAAAATATTAACAGATTTGGTTTTAGCGCACTGAAAAACGTGTATTTCGATACCCCACTAGATTTTTTCCTCATTTCTGAGGAGAGATTTGAACCCTCCCCCCCCCACTTTTGAGCCAAATTCGTAAAATACTGCTCGATTCGGTATTATTGCACCAAGAAATATACATTATGCCCAAAAATATCTTTTTAAAAATATATTTATTTTTTCCCAATTTTTTCTCATTTTTTGGAATTTTGACCCCCCCTCCTCCATTAAGGCGAATCTAAAAAATATTGCCAGATTTGGTTTTAGCGAACTAGAAAATATACGATTTGACACCCTACTCCATTTTTTCATAATTTGGAATCCCCCCCCTCTTCCCCTTGGGGCAAATCTGAATAACAATGCCAAATTTAGTTTTAGCGCATAAAAAACCCATATAATATTTCAATGTCTAACTCAATTTTTTTATACCACCCAAAATTTGTAATTGTCTCAGCCCCTTCCTTTGGAGCGTGAGGGGCAAAATGACCAAAACATCGAATTCTACGATGAAAAGTACTCCAGTCAAAGACATTTTCAATTCGTCCTTGCGACGCAATGCGTAGTTAAATCGTTTGTTTGGCCCACTGTGATCGGCATTGCTAAGAAATACTGAGTTGGGGCGTTTTTGTGAGGCTTGGGGTGACTTCAAACAAAAAATTTTGAAACACATGTCTTTGAAAATTAAATGAGAAACAATTTTTGATATATAAACTGCCATGGTTAATGGAAATCTTCGGTTGAGGTGTTTTTGTGGTTTGGAGGGGGCGACTTGGGAGAAAATCTTTCACTTTGGAGCCGATAAAATCGATAAAGGTCGCCATTTTGCGCACAGTCCTATGGTGAAATATAATAAATTTATGATATTTTAAACGATTTCGGGGATTCTAACACGAACATAACGAAAAAATTTGTACCAATTAAATTCAAAATTACCTTTTCTTTTCGAACAAAAAAAAGTAATTAAAAAAAATCATTAATTTTTTTTTGTTTTCTGAAAATAATTTCCACGCTGAAAAAAAATGCAAAATAAAAACATTCGTAAATTTCCGAATTAAATATTTCACTTTCGTCTTCGCTGGTATTTTCAAAATAAAAAAAAATATATAATACACAAACGAATTCATTATCATAAATTATTTTCACACGTTTGAAAAATCGGTATTACAAAAATGGAGGAAAATTTAGACGAATAAATCATCGCTACATAAACGGAACTATTTAACCGATTCATATACAACATACAGATTAAAAAAAAAAATCTATTACAATGATAAAGCCAATTACTACTTTCAGCATAATTAGCCATCAAATCTGAGGGGATATTATTATTGTTGTTATTATACAGGAACGACTACTTATAATTTTCAATTAATTTCCGAATCGTTATACAACGTTATTGTAATATACAAAAAATTAATTATTTCCAAAATCAACTCATATAACACAACTGACCTGAGTTTGTAATCGTGTCAGTCCTCTTATCCATAAAATCTGACCCGCTCTGGGTTTCTTATCAGCTTCAGGGTCAAATTTATCTTCTCCGAGAGCAATAGCTTCGGTATATTGTTCGGGATGACCGCGACCCCATCTAACATTAATTTCGTAAATAAATTTACATCGAGTTGAGCGTTTTTTTTTCACCTTAAAAAGAAACTTACGAAAGTATCTTTGGTATTTTTCTGGTCGGTATTGTGGTAACTACTTGACTCCATAATAATGTGCCAACACCGAAGAATAAGCACCACAGCCATTGTTCTAAAGATAATTCTGCAGTAGAAAAAGCTTGACCTCCGAATTGGATAATGACGACCTAAATTCATTTCGTTTATATATTTATCGACAACGAAGTACTTTTACGGTATTACATTACCAACCTGAGATAAGATGGTACCGATCCAAATTGAATAAAAAATAGGATTAGAAAAAAAACCTTCGAAAATGTTACGTTGACCGTGTATTTTTCGAGCGTTTATTTCATTAAACAAAGTCATCATAACGAATGTATTAAATATTATGGTAAAATGTTGAGACGGCTTCACGTTCACTAAGGCATTTCTTCCCGAAGGAACGTCTAACCATACATCACCTGGAAAAAAAAACCAAGTAAATTCGTAACTCGATGACGTCATCGTGTAATTACGCTTCGCTTACCAATAAATAACAACGAAAATATGACGGTAATTTGATAAAAAGCTTGACCTATGATGTTTTTCATCATAGTTCTGGAAATTAAGGGTTTTGTTCGACCATACGGCTTTCTTAGTAATAAGTCTGCAGTTGGCATTTCGGTAGCTAATGCTAGCGAGGCTAACGTATCCATAATTAAGTTAACCCATAACATTTGTACAGCCTGGAAAAAATTTCGCCGTTAATTTCAACACGTGAAATATATTCGAATAAAAAATTCACCTTAAGCGGACTGTCGCGGACTGCGCATGCGCCTATGAACGCCACAATAACCGCAACTACGTTAACGGTCAATTGAAATTGCAGAAATTTCGCGATACTGTCGTACACATTTCTACCCCACATGACGGCTTTTACGATACTACTAAAATTATCATCAGTCAATATAATATCAGATGCTTCTTTGGCTACATCTGTACCAGCAATGCCCTGCAATGAAGTTTATTATAGAGTATTCCTAAAAAGGAGCCTCTATAGATCAACCCGGTTTTATAATACCAACCATAGCAAAACCGACATCGGCTTTTTTCAACGCTGGACCGTCATTTGTACCATCTCCCGTCACAGCTACCACTTCCCTTTTTTCATTCGCTTTGCTATCGATCATTCCTTTCACTAAGGTGTATTTATCAGTCGGCGATGATCTGGCGAGTACCCTCAATGATGGCCACACTTTATCAAGTAGGTGTTGCTGGACCTGCGAATAATAAATTAGGCAACTATAATATCACGTAAAATCTCCCCCGCACGATGCAAGTTGAACCTATGTATTCAAAACTGCGGTAAAATTTATGGAAATTTAAAAGGTTATTTTCAAGGTTACATTCTTATCAAGAAATATGTACTCGATAAAGTTGTAAAAATTTGGAACATATGGCGAAATTCGTTTTCGTTGAGACTACCTATAAAGTTTGGCATCGGTGCAATATAGTAGAAAATCTAATCATATTTAATATTTCGCTGTAGCCGTTATAATCTGTAAACTTGCCAAAATCACACCGAGTTTGAAACATGTATCCCCACAAATGTCTAGAAATTATAAGCTCGGCTGTTCGCTAGCCGCGAATTATTTTCACTTACTTCGCCATTGGCGTCCCTGATCCGTCGATTGAACTCTTTGCCTTCTAAAATAAGACCGTCTTCGCCAGGTTTTATTATACCGCATTTCATCGCGATAGATCTGGCAGTGTTTATATTATCACCGGTCACCATACGAACCGTAATACCAGCTCTTTGGCATTTTTTAATCGCGTCAGGAACCTTTACAAAGATATCGATAAATATCGGGAAAATATTCGGAATGAGGATTTGGACATTTACCTCCGGACGAACTGGATCTTCGATTCCTACTACGCATAATGCTGTCAGGTTACTAACTATGTAATCCTCATCATCCCAATTTGGTTCGGAGTCTATGTGCACTTGATTTATTTCAGCTTTACCGGGTACAAAATCACGATAGGCGATTGAAATAGTTCGTAGGCCGTCGCAAGCCATTGGCTCAATGACATTTCGCACCAATCTGTCTTGCATATCTTTGGTAAATTTTTCCAATGTGCCATCTCGGCCGTATATAAATGAGCATCTGTGGAAAATATTTACATTGGAGTTTTTTCCCCCGAAACAAATCACATCTCGTAACCACAATGCCTGCTTACTTTTTCAATACAATTTCAGAGGCACCCTTTGTAAATAACCTAAAACCACCTCCTTGTCTCGGTATCACCGTACTCATGGATTTTCTCACTGAGTTAAACGTGTAAACTCTGGTTAGCGCCTCTTCAGGCACGTCGTCTCTCCAAGTTTGATAATTTTTTCCAAGCGCTAAGACAAATCCCAATAATGCGCATTCCGTCTTGTTACCTACTTGTTTTGGTAACTCGCTGGTAGGGTCGTCGGGTGGCTAAAGAAAAATAAATATGAAAGGTATTGCTAACTACGATGATTCTTTTTGGATATGTACCATTATACGAGACGTGTACGCTGAATTTAACGATATAGCTTGAACGATTAAATTGCCAACATTTGGTGGTATCGATGAAAACTGTGGCGTTGATTTACTGAGTACTTCGCAAATGTAAGATTGTACTACAGTCATTCTGTAAGAGTAAAATCAGCGTTATTATTATACTCGGTAGTGTTTCCTTTGGTGATTGCCGTCTCTCTAACCTATTCGTTGTTAGTGTTCCCGTCTTATCAGAACAAATGGCTGTCGCATTACCCATAGTTTCGCAGGCGTCTAAATGTCTCACCAAGTTATTATCTTTCATCATTTTCTATAAATAATGCATTCAATTAATACACCAATTTCACGTAGTCCGTGTTATAAATTCAAAACTTACCTTAACAGAATAGGCCAACGAAAGTGTAACAGCCAAAGGAAGACCTTCAGGAACAGCAACCACTAATACAGTAACGCCAATAATGAAATACCTGACGAACTCTTCCATAACTTTATTCGACCAAGGTATTTTATGAAATACGAAATTTTCCACGCAGAAATGCACAATAAGGATGATAACAGTGAGCACGGCGATCGTGGAACCTATAAATCATCAATTCATCATCCATTTTTAGTATGTTTTCGTCTGAATACGCTCCGATGCCCTGATACTTTACCTGCATATCCGATTTGAATAGCTAATTTGGTAAGTTTAGCTTGTAAAACGGATTTCTCTTTTCGTTCCGGTTCTTCTGTACGTTCGCTGGGTTGCGGAGGTGGAACGTCGACAACCGGAGCTCTATTCGCGCCGTCCACTGGTTTGGCGGCCCCGGTACGCGGATGGCTGTTTCCAAGCGCTGCTTCTTCATCTCCTAATAATATTTAGTCGTCGGTGTTTAGTACAAAAGAAAAGCTAACGTTCTGAATTCTGTACTCGTTGGAGCAAGGTGAGCTGAAGTGCAACTCGCTTTTCGAACTATCGTGAATTAAGCTAGGTTCAAAAGTGTTTTCGATTTTCGTTTCTATTACGTACCTGTGATTTGTGTATTTACAAAGGAAGTACTACATTGTTGAAAAATACTTAAATGAAAGGTTTAAAAAGTTAGTTGAATAGAGTATTATACTTTAATTCAATTTTAACACCGGAATCATCTGATCGCAAACTACCAGATCACGATTCCTCCATTTTGTTGTAATTTTCGCTTATCAGTGTTATCGCTTATCAATCATTGAAAATTGCTGTAATTATGCTATTTCAATTGCATGAAGTACTCGAAATTAAACGTTTAAATTTTATTAATTGTTATTGTAATCCGTTAAGAATAGGAATACTGAAGATATGACGTCATCGCTCATCAGTACGTGATTGGATAATGGGGTGAAATACTTATCGTTAAACTGTAACTCTGTTTTGGGTGCTCGGGAGGTTTCGGTTGCGTACGTCTGTATTACACGAAGCGTACTTTGTTA
>QBDW01006225.1:0-19155 GCA_003261595.1 Maconellicoccus hirsutus | reverse complement strand
ATCGTAATACATTAGGAACTGATGATTTTACGACTAATAAAATATTACTTTCACGACATAAATATTCCAAGGATTTCCTACAAGTAAAATTCCATTACCCACTCATGGAATACCAAACAGAAGGTTTACGGTGTTCGTCAAACCGATATTTTTCGTATTTAGACCACAAACAACGTAATAGGTTTCTCCATATGACTAAAATATTATTAAGTAGAAAAAAAGTAGTAAAAATACAGACGAAAGGGGAAATAACGATGAACCGCATCATGACGTCATTTTAAAGCGAAAATTTTCGCGTTATCAAATTGAAAAATCATACCTCTTGATTTGTTTCTTATCGCTGGCACTTTGCTGCGACAAAGTATCATTGGCATGTTCTAAATCTTGTATACTGATTTCCAGCTGCTCGTAAATCTTAAATCTGGAGCTATTAACTTCCTTCAAAGCTGCAGTTTGCTTTGTCAAGTACTACAACACAGATGTAATTAACACGAGGAACACATCAACTAATAAAATCACTTACTTCGATTTCTTGAGATTGATCTTCGATTATGTTCTGATGCTGTTTCAGCGTCGATTCCAATTCTTTATTCCGTTCAAGTAACGTTTTCCCGAGCTCGGCGGCCAATTGCAGATCTGAAATCATGTGTATATTAATTACAACTATCTAACGCGCGAATCAAGTTTACAAATGAGGTACGGAACCCAGGTCCTGTGAATGTTTAAAAACATTTTTTTCCAAACATTCGATATGTTTACGAAGACGAACAAAGGAAATTAAAAGCAACCGAGTATAACCAAGTATCGTATTTCATACCTGAAGCGCACCATCGTTCCGTTTCCAAATCGCACCATTCCACGCATACTTTATCAAAAGACATCGTTAGGAGCGTTTAAAATATATCATCCAAATAGTACGTACTTTTGTCAAATGTGCGAAAACCGTAACACCTCGACAAACCGTTGCTTGTAAAACATGCTCGAGATTGGCAAAAGTATGCGTGGATTTCCCACCTCAAAACCACTGATAAAAATGGTTTGTTTATACGGTAATTTCCAACGACAGAATACGAATCACGTAGCGTTGTTTATTGTGTGCGATTTCACGTACGAAAGGACGTTTAAATATGCGTGTTTTCGTTAATTAACGCGTATTTGGCAAGTATTGTTTTGGCACTTGAGAACCGATTTCGATACAGATTTCAGATCGTCGACGAAACCAGCTAACACGCATTTAGAAGTGTTTTTTAAATGTACTTCATATTTATGGATTTGTTTTAAAATGCTAAAAACATATGTATGTGAAAAACTGAGTATAATTTAACGATACTATTACCTTTTTCATAGGTCGCATTGCAAAGATAACAACTGTACTCTCCATCTTTAGCTGAAATCGTTTGATTCACATCGAGAAAGTAATCAGAGTAATTATCGGTTGATAATTTGGAATCCATCGAGATCACGAGGATATCAGCAAACGTACAGATCGCAGATTTTTCGCGTATTCATATAAGTTATACTGAGACGAAAGCAAAATCGTACAAAAAATTCAATCACCACTTGAATTTTGACCTTAATGAACACCAGGGTGGTAAAATGGTAGACACAAAATGGTACTCAGACAATAGTGAATTAAAATAAATTACTCATGACTTGGTTACTTGAAGGTAGACTGGAATTTTCAGCTGTCGTGAAAATAATAACAATCTTCGATAGCCCTGATGGCGATATTTTGCGATTTTGATGTTCGAGTTCGACGTATTGATCGATGGTTACTATAGAAATATCGAGTATCGAGTGTTCGGCAACCTTCGGCGAGTTTCGTGAGTTTTCGTAAACGACGAACGTTTACCTACCAAATAACCTATTTTGTATTTACTTTTTTTTTTAATAAAAAATTATCAAACGAGCTCAAATTAAACGAAAATTTTCATGAAGAAGTATCTAATATGCTAATTCGAAGTATTCTGTTCAATTCGTTAATCGAATTAGTTTTGTTTTTTAACGACGCGACGTTATCAACGAAAGTAATCTTGTCATTTTCTCATCTTATTTCCTGAATTTTTACGCCACCGAAAATTTGATCAAAAATTTTATCATCTTCACGAGTTCCTAAAACAAGATCAAATAAAATCAATCAAAGATTTCAATTCAGAATGGTCTATAGAAAATTTATTCAAATTCTTATAAAACTTATATAGTAACGTTACCAATAAATGAAAATCTCGACTTTGAACAAGATATTTCATGAAAGTCGAATATGATTGAGATATCAGTGGATGTTATCGTATCTTTACTCTTTATGAATAGATTTCACGAAAAATACCTGTAGGATTGATGGTAACATTGAAATAAACATACGGTTGTACACGTCACAAAATGAATAAAAAAGTTTTCCAACATGATAAACACATAGACACAGTGCTACAAATAGTACGTAATAAATGTTGATTTTTTGAGTACTCCATCTCAAACAGAGATTCACTTTTATTCACATCTCGCTTCATTCTTTCAACGCTAAATTCTTGCCAAGTCATTATTTTCATGCACCCAGTACAATATTTTTAAAATAATTAAAATAATATCACTACACAATCACATGATTAAAATATACTTCATTAGTGAACTAACGAAGTGAGTTAATCACAAATGGCGAATTAAAAATGGCCTTCATGGAAGCTCAAATTTACAAACAAAAATAAATCTTAAAAATAGCACTCAATGCGAGACATATACATCAACGAATGAGATCTGAATTCAACACTTCTAACGTACTTTCAGTCACCTGAAACATCAAACAAATAAAAACTGCAATGAAAAATTTATAATAAAAAATTTTACCTGCTGCAACGAAGTAGTAGCGTGTTTAAGTCTTAATTGATTTAAATCTTTAATTAAATCATCAACCCCGTTCATCTCACTGAACAGTTTAGAGTGAGTAGAACCCAATATCGTGATAAAAATGCACAACCTCATCTGAGCCGTTGTGTCTTCGTTTTCGCGTAAAATGGCGTGAAATTCTGTCGAAAATAATACGTTTAATTGGTGTAATTTTTTTTAAATTATTAATCGAAAACAAAACACTACCTGGAACACACTCTCGGAATGACGCCACAACGAAAGCTCTACTTTGAGGAAGAAGCATATATAGCCGCAGGAATATAGATATGAAATATTTCACTATCGACAACGGTTCATTTTTCGTTCTGATCGATAAAATATTCTTGACCATTTTGAAAAAATCCGCTGACACGCAACTAGTAAAAAATTGCTTGAGGAAACTCTGCTCCACGAAGGTTAAATTGCACATTAGAAGCGATAAATGTTGAAGCGCTGTTTCACGACTCGAATCTACTTGTTTTTTAGAACTCATTTCGATGATAATTTGTTTACTCACGTTAACCAAATCTTTGATAATCACGCAATGCGAATAATTCTGCGATAACAAAACAAAAAATTAAATCTGTAATGAAATTTGTCGAAAATTAACAACCAAAATACCTGTTTAATAGATGATATCTGAGATTCAGATATAGATTCGACAACAAATGGTAAAGATAGCAGTCTGGAAACGGTGGTAACCACGATTGGACACTTTTTACAAGTATTGAAAGCGTTCATGATCAACATCAGCGATGGTTTTTGCATCAAAACGTCAGCATCTCCGCCGTACATAACATCTTCTATGGTTTTTTTCAAAAATACCAACCATTCTTCTTTTTGCGCTACGAGTGTGGCGTCATTTGAGTCGTCCGTGTTTGATTTATTTTCATTATCGTTAGAGTTGGTGAATTGCGAATGACTCGAATTGCTCGATAGATGATTCTTTGATGTTATTCTAAAAAATTTAGTAAAATTATACTTAAGTACATCGAATTAATTTATTACCATCATTTACCTTTGAATTGGTTGGTCGTGGATCGCGTTACCGATCGAATGCTGAATAGGTACGAAATTATATGCGTTTATAGGTAAGGGTTGGTATAAATTTGGTCTATTAAATTCTGTAAAAAATTATAATTAAACATCGATAAAATTCAATCATTGTCACATAATACTGACCAGGTACAATCGGATGAACAGGCGCAGCAACAAAAGCATGATGTAAAAGATAAGGCCAAGAAAGTCTCATCAAAGGATTCTTTTCCAATAACCCTTTCAAAAACGAGAGGCAAACATCAGAAAGATAATTTGGCCATTTTATCGGATTCAGTTTAACCATTTTAATCAATTGTAAAATAGAAGTTGTAGTATACGGTGTATGGCCAGTTAATAATTCGTACGCGATACATCCTAATGACCTGTATACAAAATCATTACATTAATACACGTTAAGAAAAATTCAACCGACAATTTACTAAAAATACCATAAATCTGCATTATGATCATAAGGAGATTCGTTCATAAGCTCCGGAGCCATATATAAAGGTGTGCCTTTAATTGAAGTAAGCACTTTCAAATCACTTCCCAATGATTTAGCAAAACCGAAATCGCAAAGTTTAGCTGTACCATTTGCATCTAACAATACATTCTGTGGTTTCAAGTCCCTGAAAGTATAAAAACGTTGGTTACGATCGCTTTTACGCTTCGATTTGTAAAATAATTTACCTGTGAAGGACGCGATTCGAATGTAAATAGTATAAAGCTGAAATTAAATCACATAACACTTTCTTGGCTTTCAATTCCGTGAAGACTCCTTCATGTTTGAGTATCTGACATAAATCTCTTTGAGCGAATTCCGTTACAACGACGAGCTACAAAATCAATCGAAGCGATGATAATTCGTTCGATTAAGAACAATGGAAATCATCTTTACCTCATTTTCGGTTTCAAATGAATTTATCATACGTATTATGTTCGGATGCTGTAAGTATTTCTGAATTTTGCATTCTTCACGTAAAACAAACACTTCCGAAGGTTTTCTTCCGGTCTATTAAAGAAACTTTATTAGAGTTCTATTTACGTTAGGGTAGCACGAGGAATAAAATTACCTTTGAAATCACTTTATATGCTACTAATTCGTTGGTTCGTCGACATCGTGCTTTGTATACTTTACCAAATGATCCTTCGCCGACCAAGTTAAATACTTCGTAGAAGCAAGAATCCATTTCGCAGGTAGAACGATCAAGGCTGAAAAACAATTTAAAACTATAAATCTTCCAGGAAATTCACTACTTTAATGAGCTTCATTGCTTCGGTTAGCTGTAGGTTTTTATAATAACTAAAACGAAAAACGCCGTGGTGGTCAATGTGGTCATCTGACAATTGACATATTCTAGAACCATGGAACTATACGTTCCATGTATAGAACCGAAAAATAAACATACCACTGTCTAAATCCTCAACTACGAGGAAGCTATTTTCCAACATGACGGTTTGAAATGTGCTCTTAATGTGAGGTTTAGACATCCTAGCGATTTATTTAAAAAATTTCACGGATTTTCTCATTTAAAATAACTTTCCCAAGTTTTAAATTCACTATAATTACGATATTAGAATACATTTAGGAAAAAAACAAATCCAGCGAATGGTTAAATCATTTACGCAGAAGAGAATTTCCATACTAAAGCTACGAATTCTGCAATGAAAAATCGAAGAACGTCGAAAAAAAACACCAGCTGAGAAATTCTAGAATAAAAAAACCGATATACTTACATATATTTAAAATTTTTAATCAAATAAAAAAAGGGGAAAAAGAACAAAGTATCGAAAATCTTATTCACTCATCGAATTAGCAATACAACGATCAGATTTTACTTTAATATTATTGAACAACTTATCCTTAATAGTTTGAGCCATTAACCCGTGTAATATCTCGATGGTAGTTTTATTACTATCTTTCGTAGCTTTGAATAATTTATCTTCGACTCTTTTCTCATGTACGTCGCCGCTCATAACAAAAAGTCCAACTTGAGACTCCGATTGTTCCAACTTCTCAGACAAATCGAATATCTGACCAGTCAAGTAATCGTCGTTGGTTATCAAACTAGACGAGCTCAACGTATTGACCCAGTATTTATTCCACAACGAATCCAATAATCTTCTATCGAGAGCAGACTTGAAATATGATATTTCCAAGGAATAGTATTGTTTACAATGTACACCAAAATCTTCGATTTTATTCAACGGAATCGTCTGGTATTCGGATGGTTCTTCGTTTGGAGGTTTATATCCCTGTAAACAAACATCGTCATTGCGACGCTCACGAATTAAATTACCTTCACTTACCTTCGGATATGTTCTGAACGCTCCAATACACACTTTACCAGCTGAGATAGTTCTAACGGGATCAATAACAATGGCTACAAACGGTTCTTGGAAATTTTGGTTTAACATTTGAGTAGAAACATCGATACCGGATAGCCAACATCCATAACCTGGATGACTATGATACCACCCGATGGCATTCTCTAAACGACCGACCTACAAATGTCGCCACGTATAAATACACACGTCGGTATTTCGTTACTCACTTCGTACGTACTAATTTAGCGGACTCTATGTACGCCGTCATGTATTCGTACGCTTGAGCTTGAGCATTAACTCTGGTTTCAGTTCCTTCAACAGGTAACGCGAATGTTTCCATGACTATCATCGTATTTCCATCCACTTTACCTAGTAGTAACCCCATTACTTCTAGGTTACCACCGGAACGAGCGTGCATTACCATTTTTAGTAAAGCTAACGCCGATATTTTGATATCTCTGAAGAAGTGTGGACTATAAAACAAAAGTCTTTGTTCATAGTATGCTCATTAAAAACACTACCGAAGTAATCAAACATATTACTCTTTTTCCCATGGTTTAGCAGTCAGGATATCTTGTTGTTGTCTTCTATCGTATTTGAAAATATCATCGACGGGGTTTATATATTCGATATTGTTAGACATTTCCCATGTCCTTTGGGCTATCGAAGCTTGACTAGGGCCAGCCATTTATGTAACTATAACTCACTCGATAAATATTCACGAGATAATCACATGGAAATGATTAAAACCGATTTAATCACCCGATTACACCACTAAAAACACTCGAGTTCTGAAATTAATAAAATTACAAATAAAAAATTTCAAGCGTAAAAAAAACCTCAAAAACCATCAACATCATTATGGAGATAATCAACGAGTAGTGATCAATGTTACCATTTCTTAAACACAAAAATTCTCAACTAAAAATTGCAACTTGACGTGATTTTTATCTTTTACATTGCAATTCAAGTTAATCACTTTTATCGCTCGAAATAATTATTTAAAATGCTAAATATCGTAAAAATTAAGCGAAAATTAATTTTTGCGCAATTACAACGTGCGTGAGACGATTTCGAAGAATTAAAAAAGAGAAGGGGAACATGGTTGCAACACCTTCGTAGGTTTCGAGATAGTCAAATGTGAAAAATTTTAGTGTCGAAGATTTTCGTTATCATGTACGTCGTCAGAAATACGATTAGGTTGATGTGTAAAAAAACCAATTTATTAAATTAATTTTCCGGTTTCGTTAAGGCTCGTTTATAATTGAAAAATAGCACATTTGTAATCGTGAATAGTCAATTCCTTGTAGATATTTTTTTAAATGTGATTTCGTACCGTGTGAATTACTCGTGTTGGAAAATTACCGCAACCGGTTTCAATTTATTCAAGAAAAATGATTCAGAAAAACCCCTGTACTTTAATTATCAACGACGGAAGCATTTATCATGGAGAAAGCTTCGGATTCGAACGAGACACAAGTGGAGAAGTGGGTAAGTTCGAAGCTTTGAAGGTTTTGGAATTATTACAACCGGCTCACGTTGTGTTTAACCACGTGCTCGATTAATTAAAATTTTTCAAGAGGCCGCTTATCACAATCAATGGGTGAATTTTCATTCGTTGGCATTTAACAGTCAGCTTAAAATTTCAACCAATCGGAAAATCGGAGTGGGGATTTTTTTTGAATTTTTGAAAGTGAGTTTTTCTCATGAAGTAGATATGTGTACCTACTTAATGAAAAAAATCATTTTTATGGAATTATGCGTGAATAATAGATAATTATTTTTCTCGTTAATAATTTTTTGAAACGATTTTGAAAATTCTGAAATTTTATTAAATAGGTATGATACCTACTTAAATTATGAAAAAGCAATATTATTGAAGTGCCATGTTTTTTTCTCTTCAATACTCTCAGATTTCTTTACAGAGGTTTTTCATAAACTCGAACCTATTTAAAAACACTCAAACCTCGTTTTCGCATCTTCTTGAATTACAATGTGCCTGTTTTACACTTAATATGCGATTTAAATCCAAACCGGTTTGTGTTAATGTCTGCGGGGTGTCTATACTTGTATAACCTACCTAAAAAGATTGTTAAAAAAACGAACATGTCTCAATGGTATCTTTTCACAGTTTTTCAGACGGGCATGGTCGGGTATCCGGAATCCCTAACCGATCCATCGTTCCATCGACAATTACTCGTATTGACATATCCACTAATCGGAAACTACGGCGTCAGCGCAAACGAAACGGACGAATTCGGACTAACGTATGTTGTCGAGTCGACAAAATTACGCGAATTTGCCTCGTTAACTAATCTCTCCTCAGCAGGTCATTCGAATCGCATAAAATCTGGATCGGAGGTTTAATTATCGACGAATTATGCGAAAAGCCGAGTCATTGGAAACAAAGTCAAACATTAAACGATTGGTTGAAAGCTAACAAGGTACCTGGTATTTGTGGCATCGATACTAGAGAACTAACCAAACATCTCCGAAGCCATGGATCCCTCTTGGGGCGTATTGTCAGATCGCACATACCCGAGAGTATATTTAAACCTGACGATTTCGACGACCCTAATCGATATAACTTGGTGAAAGAAGTATCCTCTAAAGTATGTCTTCGAATTTATTAAATTACTCTAGTTCCAGATAACGTGGATTTTTTCCCTAGGACAAAGTAATCTACAACGAAAACGGATCTCCTACGATATGCGTCGTCGATTGTGGCCTCAAATATAATCAAATCAGATGCCTGGTTCGAAGAAACGCCAAAGTTATCGTTTTACCTTGGGATTACCCTTTGACGGATATCCAATATGATGGGTTATTCTTAAGCAACGGTCCTGGTAACCCTCAACTATGCAAATCCACCATCGAACATTTGAAAAATATCATCAAACAGAAAACCAACGTAAAACCAATATTTGGTATTTGCCTGGGTCATCAGCTGCTAGCCATTGCTGCTGGCTGTCAAACATACAAAATGACGTAAGGAGCAACTGGATATAAATCATTGATAAATGATTGATGGCATGATCTCGTTTCAGATATGGTAATCGAGGACACAACCAACCATGTCTCTTGGAAGGTACGCAGAGATGTTTTATGACGTCACAAAATCACGGATATGCCGTGGATGTTAATACAATCGACATCGACAACTGGTCACCTTTATTTACAAACGTCAACGATAAAAGCAACGAAGGACTGGTGCATCAGACTTTACCTTATTTTAGGTTAATAATTTCAACATTCGTCCCTCCCCCTCCTTCGCAGTTTTATAATGGTAAACAATTCTCGAAATACCTTCCAGCGTACAATTCCATCCAGAAGCCAATCCGGGACCAAAAGATTTAGAATGTTTATTCGACATATACCTCGATACGGTCATCAAGTACAAAGAAAACAAACCCATTCCTAGTATAATAGACCAAATCCAATCACATTTCGCTCCAAGTCCTCATACAAACCCGGCGACAAAACCACGTAAAGTCTTAATCCTCGGATCAGGCGGTTTATCTATAGGTCAAGCCGGAGAATTCGATTATTCCGGATCTCAAGCAATCAAAGCGATGAAAGAACACTCCATACAGACAGTACTAGTGAACCCAAACATCGCAACGGTGCAGACCTCCAAAGGACTAGCTGATAAAGTGTACTTCCTGCCTATAGACGAGAATTACGTCAAGCAGGTTTGTTTTTAGCAGCAAATTCCAAAAGTCATCCAGTATTCAATATCAGCTTTTTTCCAGGTCATCGAATCCGAACGTCCAGACGGTATATTGCTTACTTTCGGTGGACAAACAGCTCTGAATTGCGGTGTCAAGTTACAAGAATCCGGGATCCTGGATCAATATCAAGTGAATGTACTTGGTACACCTGTTGATACCATCATCAAGACGGAAAATCGTAAAATGTTCGCTGACTCGATA
Source organism: Maconellicoccus hirsutus (assembly GCA_003261595.1). Taxonomy (NCBI): domain Eukaryota; kingdom Metazoa; phylum Arthropoda; class Insecta; order Hemiptera; family Pseudococcidae; genus Maconellicoccus; species Maconellicoccus hirsutus. The sequence continues at coordinate 8,977 of QBDW01006225.1, read as the reverse complement.
CAAGAGATAAATGAAAAAGTTGTCCCCAGTGCTGCCGTGTATTCTGTCCAAGAGGTATATTACTCTGCTGGAGTTTTTGGTGCATTGATTTGATCCACTGTTTTGTAGGCTTTATCAGCAGCAGATACACTAGGATATCCTGTGATGACAAGGTCGGCGTTTTCTTTAGGAGGTTTGGGATCCGGATTTGCGAATAATGCCGAAGAATTACGTAAATTGGCTCAAACTGCTTTCACCCAATCCACTCAGTTGATCGTTGATAAGTCGTTGAAAGGCTGGAAGGAAGTGGAATACGAAGTAGTTCGAGATCGTTATAACAACTGTATTACCGTTAGTATCCTTATGGTCTTGAATCTTGATTTGCTAGGAGATACCATTGATGGATGCAATTTCCACGTAATCTTTATTTTGAAGGTATGCAACATGGAGAACATTGATCCTTTGGGTATTCATACAGGAGAATCGATTGTAGTCGCTCCTAGCCAGACTTTGACTGATTATGAATACAACAAGCTTAGATCAGTTTCCATCAAAACAGCTCAACATTTTGGAATCGTTGGAGAATGCAATGTGCAGTACGCCTTGAGTCCGACTTCTGATGAATATTATATTGTCGAGGTAACGGGAATCTAACATTTTAGGATTCTTCTGACCCGAGGTCGAGTTGATGAGGAATTGTTGAAATAAAAGTTGCGTGGAAATGAATTGGGATATATTTTTCATGAGCAAATTTTATTTAAAGAGGCTAAGTTCCTCTATCGATATAAAATCTGCAGCGATGCGGCTGAAGGGTATTAATACCCCACTTTGGATATCCTCCTTGACAGTTTCCCCTTGTAATTCCATGATTTCCTAACAAAATCTTCAACCAATCTCTTCCAGGTAAACGCTCGATTATCCAGAAGCTCAGCTTTGGCAAGTAAAGCAACAGGATACCCTTTGGCGTACGTCGCAGCAACCTTAGCTCTTGGTGTCTCCCTACCAAGTATCACAAACTCCGTAACCAGCAGCACAACCGCTTGTTTCGAGCCCAGTTTGGATTACTGTACTGTAAAAGTGCCCCGTTGGGATTTAGCCAAATTCACCAGAGTCAGCAAAAAGGTATAATCCAAATATCAATTCCACCAGACCTTATCTAAATACTTCTTTTGATAGATTGGTAGCTCGATGAAAAGCGTTGGCGAGGTAATGGCCATAGGAAGGAAATTCGAAGAAGCTTTACAAAAAGCTTTCAGAATGGTGGACGAGAACGTCTTGGGATTCGACCCTTATGTGAAGTCCGTTAGTGAAGAAGATCTAGAAGAGCCCACTGATAAGAGGATGTTCGTGTTGGCAGCAGCGTTAAAACAAGGATATACCATCGAACGGCTTAGCCAATTGACTAAAATCGATCCTTGGTTTTTAAACAAGATGAAAAATATCATCGATCATCAATCGCTTATGGAGGAATTACCGATTCAGGATAATATCCCAGTGGATATGCTAGTGAAAGCTAAACAATTAGGATTTTCTGATAAACAAATCGCGGTTTTCGTCAAAAAAACTGAATTGGTAATACGAAAGAGAAGAGAGAAGAGAGGTGATGTTGAATTTGCAAACTCTTATAAAGCAAGTCGATGGCTTGATTTCAACGTGAGGTATTTTCCACAGGTATAACTCCCTTTGTGAAGCAAATCGATACAGTGGCTGCAGAATATCCTGCCTCGACGAATTATCTGTATTTAACGTACAATGCAACCTCACACGATGTCTCGTTTCCATCCAGAAATATTATCGTCATTGGTGAGTTAATCAGTTGGAGGTAGAGTTGAATTCTACAGAGAGCCTCAGGCTCGTCGAGCATTTTCTTACAATGAGCCCATATTAATATATACGCAGGATCTGGAGTATACAGAATCGGCAGCTCGGTGGAATTCGATTGGTGTGCAGTTGGTTGCCTAAGGGAGTTGAATAAACTCGGCAGGAAAACCATAATGATAAATTACAACCCAGAAACCGTCAGTACTGATTACGACATGAGCGACAGATTGTATTTTGAAGAAATCTCATTCGAAGTGAGTACAATAGTTCTTCTTGTCTCTGCAAAATACCCTCAACGTGGTTTTTTCAGGTGGTCATGAATATATACAATTTAGAAGACCCAGAAGGCGTGATTCTCTGCATGGGAGGTCAATTACCTAACAACATCGCGATGGATTTACACCGACAGCAGGTCCGGATCTTGGGTTCATCTCCGGAATCCGTAGACGGAGCCGAGAACCGTTTCAAGTTCTCCAGAATGCTGGACCGTATCGGAATCAGCCAACCGAGGTATACCTCGTAGATTTTCAATCTTTCCATGGTCCGGTGTGATTTCCAACGCATTTATTTGCACAGATGGAAAGAACTAATTGATTTAAAATCAGCTATCGAGTTCTGCGAAGAAGTCGGATATCCTTGTTTGGTACGTCCATCTTATGTGCTCAGTGGAGCCGCGATGAACGTAGCGTACTCAGCCAGCGATCTCGAATCGTATCTGAAAACCGCCAGCACCGTGTCCAAAGAACATCCCGTCGTTATTTCTAAATTTCTCCTCGATGCCAAGGTTAACCTGCGTTACTCTGCCTTCCATGGTAACTTCAAACTACATATTTTTTATGATACAGGAAATAGACATCGATGCCGTGGCATACGACGGCATAATTCTTTGCATGGCGGTCTCCGAACACGTGGAAAACGCCGGAGTTCATTCAGGCGACGCTACTTTGGTCACTCCGCCTCAAGATATCAACGAAGAAACATTATCCAAGATCAAAGATATATGTAAAAATATCGCAGCATCTTTGGAAATCACGGGGCCATTTAATATGCAATTAATCGCCAAGGTAAGATCTTCACTTGATGAACTCCAACCTTCTGTAATCCTTGGACTCCTCATAGAACAACGAACTCCGGGTCATCGAATGCAACGTACGTGTCTCTCGATCGTTTCCATTTGTCTCGAAAACCCTCGATCATGATTTCGTAGCCATGGCCACTCAAGTGATCATTGGACAGACCGTTGAACCTATAGACGTACTCAATGGTTCCGGTGGTAAAGTGGGCATCAAAGTGCCGCAGTTCTCGTTTGCCAGACTTTCAGGTATGTGCTTTGCGAAGATGATTCGTTGAATTTGTTTCATCGGTGTCGAATCATGCGCAGGAGCCGATGTGACCCTTGGCGTTGAGATGGCGTCTACCGGAGAAGTGGCTGGATTTGGAGATAATAGATATGAGGCTTATTTAAAAGCCATGATTAGTACTGGATTCCAAATTCCCGAAAAAGCTATTTTAATTTCCATCGGTGCGTTGAAAGTAAGTTCTGTGTGGTCAGTTGATCTGGGTTTTGATATCGTTGAACGAGACTTTCGTAGCGAGTTCAAAATAGGTTGGCAGAACTGAATGTCATAAATGTAAAAAATAAACCGAAACCGAATCGCAACTCATAACGGAAAAAACTCCATTACCACAATGCTACCAACCTATTTTCTACATGAAAATTGAAAATTCTCTTCAAAAAAAATATTTAGAATTTCATCGCACACACAGTATACATAACGCTACGTTGCCAATAATGCAAAACCTTTTGATTATTTTTCAGTATAAAATGGAGCTCATGAGTAGTATTAAAGCGCTTGAAATAATGGGATATAAATTATACGCAACCAGCGGAACTGCTGACTTCTACACCGAACATGGTCTAAATGTAAAATATAACTTTGTCGAGGTAACCTCTGATATACCGTAATTTAATCTCGCACGTCTCAACAGGTAGAACCAGTTCACGTAGTATTCGACCTAGACGAAGGAACGTCCAACAACGAACTACAAAAATTAGCCGAAGTTTTAGCCCGAAAGGACATAGATTTGATAATAAATTTACCCATGCGGAGCGGCAACGTACGCAGCAGATTTTCCTCCTTCAAGACCTACGGCTACCACACGAGGAGATTAGCAGTAGAATACGCTGTGCCTTTAATAACAGACGTCAAATGTACCAAATTGCTGGTAGAAGTAAGTACACCACGATATCCAATCATCTTCAGCCCTAACTTGATCATCTCCTTCAGGCAATGTTCCGATTACAAAGAGCACCTCAAATGAAAACTCACACCGATCGATTATCCTCTCATAGATTGATCAAGTTACCAGGATTTATTGACATCCATTGCCACATCAGAGAACCTGGATATTCGTATAAGGAAGATTATGCCTCTGGTACGGCTGCAGCTTTAGCCGGAGGTATAACTTTGGTGTGCGTTATGCCCAACACCAATCCAGCAGTTACCGATGAGGATTCGCTGAACAAAGCCAAAGAGGTAAGATATGGTTTCTGTGAAATGCACTGTTTCGGTTACGCAATGATGATTTTTAATAGCTCGCCAAAGCTGGAGCCAGATGCGATTACGCTTTGTTTGTGGGAGCCACGGCCGATAATTACAACACCGTTAGTAAATTAGCAAATGAAGCTATGACCTTGAAGATGTATCTAAATGAAACCTATAACACGTTAAGATTACCAGATATAACGCATTGGATGAAAGTAAGAATATACGAAGTGCTCTGAAATCACACCAAAGCTCATAAAACTTCACCCATTGCAGCATTGTGAAAATTGGCCAAAAACTATACCAATTTGTGCCCACGCCGAAGGTCAAACCACAGCAGCTATAATAATGGTTGCGTCGCTGTATAATCGACCAATCCATATTTGCCACGTTGCCAGAAAGCAAGAAATACTCATCATTCGTTCAGCCAAAGCCAAGGTACGTCAATTTCACCCAATCTATGGTTTTTGTTCTAATCATCCTACTCATGCAGGGTCTACCGATCACCTGTGAGGTCTGCCCCCATCATTTGTTCTTGACGAATCAACACGCTGATAAGATTGGCCAATCGAAGAGCCAAGTTCGACCTAGTTTATGCTCCGAAGAAGACCGGCAGGCTTTATGGGAGAATCTAGACATCATCGATGTGTTCTCCACCGATCATGGTAAATTATGATGTATTTGATGATTGGATAACGAGTGCTTTGAAATAACACCTCCTCGGGTTCCTTAGCTCCTCATACAGTGGCTGAAAAAGAATCCGAAAATGCTCCTCCAGGATTTCCAGGTCTTGAAACCATCCTGCCATTGTTGCTGAACGCCGTTAAAGAGAATCGCATGACAATGGAGGTAAACTAACCGATGGTTTTGGCAAATTCCAAAATTCACGTCTTGAAGACCTCCCGAAGAAAAACAATACGAATTTATAATTTACAGGATCTCGTAAATAAATTCCATCATAATCCTCGACGCATCTTCAACCTAGCCGAACAACCCGACACATTTGTCGAAGTGGACCTCGACGAAGAATGGATGATACCGGATAAACCACAATTCTCCAAAAGCCAATGGACACCTTTTGCTGGAATGAAGGTCACCGGAGCTGTGCACCGTGTTGTACTACGAGGAAAAGTAGTCTACGTCGAGGGGCAGGTACGTGTTAGAGTGATACCGCAGCATGAACCTCGCTGAACATATTCTTTCCAAAGGTACTAGCCGAACCAGGCCAAGGACAGAATATCCGCGACTCCAAAGAGCATTCTATGGTACGGCAAGACGAAAACCGAAAATACTCCAAGGGCTCGAATTTACTCGATGTATCGTGCGCTCATCCGTTATGGAGATCTGATTCCAAAGTCCATGGTAGGTGTATTTTATACCCAACAGTAAATACAATTTTACTAATCGACTTTTTTATAGAATTATACAGCAAAGTATTATCGGAAATCGAAACCAAGGTCGAAGAAGAGATAAGGAAGGTGCATTCTAAATCATTGAGCCTCAAGACCAACCCAATAGCTGGGCGTCTTTCAGCCGACACTTCGTTATATGTTAAAATTCCACCTCAAGAGCACATCATCGCTGGGTTACCATCTCCCGGTCAATTATCTCAGTCATTGATCAACAAACATATCCTCAGCGCTGAGATGTTCAGTAAGGAACAACTCAACGAAATTTTCAATCTTGCTCAAACCCTCAGAGTGTTTGTAATCAAACAAAGACCATTGGATCATATACTAAGGGTACATAGACGATTTATTTTTCAAGCCAGTCTCATAATGATACTGATGGGTATTTTCACAGGGGAAAGTCATGGCTTCCATATTTTACGAAGTAAGTACCCGTACAAGTTGCAGTTTCTCGGTGGCAATGCAAAGATTGGGCGGTAGAGTGGTCCACGTTGATGAATCAAGCTCATCCGCTCAGAAAGGAGAGACTTTAGAAGGTACATGCAGATACACACACCAGTATAAAATTTCATATAACTCATTTGCATTATTTTATCGCAGATACCATAGAAGTAATGGCAGGATATGTAGACTGCATCGTTCTAAGACATCCTAAACCAGGCGCTGTATCGGTACGACAAAACCCCATTAAATCACCACCTTCTCTCCTTCACTCTCAAATCATCAACCACCTCGAGATTAAAATCACTTTCTTTTCAGAGAGCAGCAGCTCAATGCCGGAAACCTCTTCTAAACGCTGGAGACGGTGTTGGCGAACATCCCACCCAAGCTCTACTAGACGTGTTCACCATCCGAGAAGAAATAGGAACCGTCAACGGATTAACCATCACTATGGTCGGTGACCTGAAACATGGCCGAACGGTGCATTCCTTAGCCAGGTAATTTCCCAAGAGTTCAAACCAAAATTCGACTTCTACATTTCACTCCTCCGCAGATTACTCACTCTCTACAAAGTACAATTGAAATACGTCAGCCCGCCTCAACTCGCTATGCCATCCCACGTACGCGAATTCGTCGCCTCCAAAGGGATTCCACAAGAAGAGCATACGTCTTTGAAAACCGTGCTACCAGATACCGACGTCCTATACATGACTAGAATCCAAAAAGAGCGATTTGAAACCGAAGAACAATACAAATTGGTAAATACTTCGAGTAATAATTTTGCTAGCAAATATTCACCCAATTTATTCGCCCAGGTATGCGGCCTTTACGAGATCACCCCAGAGATCATGACGTTGGCTAAACAGAAAATGGTCGTTTTACATCCTCTTCCCAGAGTATGGGAGATAAGTCCGGAATTCGACAGTGATTCCAGAGCAGCGTATTTCAGACAGGCGGAAAATGGATTATACGTTAGGATGGCTTTATTAGCCATGGTTCTTGGTAAATGTTGAAATTATTCGTTATCTCGTTAATTTTTATGTAATTTTATGCGCGAGTATAATTACTCGATTTTTATTATGTGATTTATATTATGTTTTTATTTTTCGTTTACTCATTATTCACCTTGAAACTAGTATGTGATTGTATGTGTGAATTGTAAACTATGATTTTATAAATTGTTTTAAATATATACGATTTTACATAATGTTTTCACTCATTTCCAAAAACCAACCTCTTAGATAAAAAATAAAAAAGGTACGAAATTAAAAAAAATACTTATATTACGACAGATAGTAACAAACCCAACAAAAAATCACGACTTAGCTACCGGCGGCTGTTTTGGTGCTTTTTCAGGAGCTCGTTGTTGTATCTGTTTCTTCTTCTTGGCAAAATAAACTTTAGGAGCTTCTGTAACAGCAGCACGAATCTCCTCTTCGATTCTTTTGTTCACATTTTTCGTTATAGTTTTATTTATCCTGCCTAACTCGTCGTATTTCCATTTCTTCGGAGCAATTGGACAATCTAACCGAACAAATTTTAGAGTAATCTGATGCGAAGAAAATATTGCAACACTTACTTTTACGAGATGTGGCCACTTTTCGTGGTTTCTTCGCATCCACCGGAGCTTTATTCTTCACTTTGAACTTTCCTTGAGGCATTTTAATTTAATTTCAACTTTAAATAAAATAAATTAAAATTTTCACATTTTCATCAACGATATCACGAGTTTTATCACGTTTTTATTTTGGGTTTACGTTGCGCAGTGTTACCAACTTAGAAGAGTCAGTTGAAAATAAGCTAATAAGAGTATTTAACCATGTTGGAACCTCAAAAACAACAACACTGTAAATTGTTACAATTTTCCTTTTTTATTTAAAAAATTAGATTATGCAGGAAATTTAATTTTTAAATTAATTTAAAGTATAAGAAAAGTTCATTTTTAATTGAATATTTAAAAATATGAAATCAGAAATTAGATGAAGGAGATTTAGCAGAAAATATGAGTTATTTCAAGTTTTTCTTTCTTCTAAAATAAAAATTGAAACATAGTCATCTATCAGTCTACATGTATGTACTTTATTTCTACGAGCAAATTTAATTACATAATTATAAATAATTAACCATTTCTTTCCATTTCTCCATTCAAACACAAATTAACACGATTTTAAGCACTTCTGGAAAATTTGTTCCTACGATAATTAAATTTAAAAAAAAAACTAAAATAGAAATAAATGAAATAATCGTGACTTCGTGATAGTCGATAATTCTACGTTGTTTCTAATTACATCAATAACGCAAGTGAACGAGAATGTTGCATATTTATTCAGATGGTTTTTCGAACCTCCGTTTGCAATTTACAACCCACCAAACCCAAATTTTCATTTTCACGCACGAGGAGATGATAAAGAGAAACAAATAATTTACTTTCATTGAACTAACATTCACACAAATATTTGTAAAGTTCATTCGAAAATTCTATACACGAGTACATCATGTATTTTCATCTCTATTTTTTAAAAGATCCCATTTTCTACGATATTATGCTCATCACTTTGCATAAAAATAGTATTTCATGTTATCTTCATTGAAATTGAAACTTAAAGGAAAAAACTGAATCGAGATTTCAAAAAGAAAAATCTCCAGTAATTTCTCATCTACACTGATAAACCTTTAAATTCAATAACATTTTTCGTACACTTCAAAACGCGTTTTGGAATTTACCGACGAATTACCGCGCTGACCATTACCTTTGATCTCGTTCAATACTCATTCTATAAA
>QBDW01006224.1:0-80829 GCA_003261595.1 Maconellicoccus hirsutus | reverse complement strand
ATTACCAAAAAATATTAAGGACCAGGGCCGGTTTTAGGATTGTTCGTTGGGGAGGGGGGGGGTTAGGTTCCATAAATTATGAGTAATTTTTTTTTTAAAGAAGAGATAACTAAAAGTGATGTTGTGTTTTAAATTAGGTAAATATCACGAGTGGAGCTTAACCTCTTGGGGGGGTTTAACACCCAACCCCCCCCTTAAAACCGGCTTTGTTAAGGACTAACTACAACTTGGAAAAAAAAAGAAAGTCAAAAAGCAAATAAAAAATGAACAAAAATTCTTGAAAAAATGGGAAAAAGTCAAGAAAAATTTTTTAAAAATTATTCAAAATTATATACGAATTCAACAACGAAAAAATACCAATCGAAAAATCGTGAAAAAATAAAGAGTAAAAAAATGTTTAAAAAATGTTAAAAAAATGGACAAAAAAATTACGAAAAATTCATGATATAACCACTATCAAAACTTATATTAAAATAGCAAAAATATGATGGGAAAATTACCGAAAGTGAAAAAAACTTGAATAGCTGAAAAATTACGAAAAAATATTCAAAAAATACTCAAATAAATATGTCATATCTAAATCGAAAAAAATTGAAGGATACTCAAAACATAATTAAGAAAGAAATATGAAAAAAAACGGCCAAAAAAATTAAATAAAAGCCCTAAAAATGCTCAAAAATGACAAAAAAAAACAAAATAATGGCAAAAAAATGAACAAAATTTGAAAAATTAAACCGAAAACGTTTGTTCTTTTAAACGCAATTCTCTTTCGCACCTACACTGAATTATACATACTAAGATGATTAACTGATTAATCATTAGAAAATCTTGTAATGACGTCATCAATGCACATGAAACCCCTTCGCGGATTAATTTTTCAACATAAGTTATCCAACTTATGCTTATTTTGTCCACTCAAAATCCCTAGAAATTTTTCTAAAACTCGTAGTGACTTCATCGATTTACAAAAAATTGAACATATGACGTAATTTGTGTAATTCAACGTGATTATGCAAAATATTTCCCCTCTTCATCACCCACGTTTCATTTCATTTATCGCAAAATTGCTAAAATTCGAAGACACTTCTCAACGGAAACGAAAAAGAAATAAAACTAGAAGATTTTCTTGGTGATATCAAAACCAAAAAAAAACACGAAAATTCAAATCGCTCGTTAAAACTTATCATACGCTTTTCTGCTTCCTTCTGATGACTCACTTCTGAAAAATCGATGAAAATCGAATTTGTACGTAAATATTACACGACACCTTAGCATTTCATCATCAACGCTCAAATTTTCGTTTCGATTTATATTTCATAGGTTCTCGGAATCATTGGAATTTCGAACTTTTCCACACGATGATTTAAAAATTAACTTTTATCGATTCTCTACGCGGTAAATACACCGGAAAATTAAAAATTCCGGGTGGAATTACTTTTCAACACGAATATCATTTAAAATAATCAATAATGTCGATATTCCGCGATAAACATGACACACCTTGATTAATCGAGAAGCTCGACCGATGAAAAAGCATAATGCATATGCAAAAACAAAACCTCGGCGTAATTCGTCTCACAGCCGATGATCATTGAAAATGCTCGTATTTTCGTACTTCTCCAGGTACGCTGTACGTGTTCCAGCACTACGTGGGACCGTCGATTGACCGGCTTACACGAGTGACTGGAATTATAAAAATAGAGGATCGACTCGGAGGCGGATAAGCCAAAGAGGAGGAATGCGTAACGTTCCGAGGTTACATATTTATTTACGGAATGAATTAAGCGGCGTAGATGACGCGGAAGCGTAGTCCATTCTTGGCTTCATACGATAACGTACGTTTCGCGTGTTCACCTCAGTTCGTGGAGTTGGTTAGAATTTTTACACGCTCGCGAGTACCAGAGTACGTACACATCGAACAATGGAGCAACAACAAAAACGCGTCGTCGACGATAATAATTTATTTTCGTGGATTCAAATAAACAAGAAATACTTCAGAACTACACCTGGAATCACTAAGATAATCCAAGTGGTGAGTATTATCAATAATGCTTTAAAACCCGCGAAAGCTTCGTTTTACGTGAGAAAAATTACCCAAAATTTTCGTCGTAAGCTGGACCTATTGGAATTGTTTTTTTACATTGGTCTATCGCTCTCGCACCATAAAAGGAGGAGTTTCCGGTTACCACAAGGACGTAGTATTTTGTATCAGCTTAAGCATAATTTTTACTCGACTCAATTAACATTTAAACTAGTAGTCTTGTAATATCTGAAGAAATGACGCTAATTACGTTAAATAGTCGCAGGCGTGGGTATACTTTTGTAACTGCGTTCGATATTTTATCGTTTGAAATTTCAAAACATCTACACGTTTATAGAGTTGTAACAAGAGAAAAAGGAGTGTCTTATGAATGAAGAAAGTTGGCCGAGAGAAAATATCATCGGTTGGTTTGCCAAGCGCGCCAAAATAATACGTCACATGTTGCACCGAACGTAGATAACATTACATCTCCATTCATGTATTCTCCATCGAAAAACTAGTTCATAGAGTTGAGTAACCTTGAAAAAAAATTCGCTTCGCTTTAAGAAATATCGAGAAGTTTCCAAGACGTGGGCTGCGTGTTATTTTTAAAAATTCAATCACATTTTGAGAAACACTACTCCGTAGTGATTAAAATAACTGCTTAGTTCTCTTATCAACGTTTGATTAGCAATCGATGTAAATGCTGGAGAAACACGAATGGAATTCCTCGGCCATGGTGAATTCTCCGATTGATTCGTCGTGGAATAACGATGCATGTCAAAGTCAAGTAAACCCCTTGAATTGGTTAATGTGGCATTTAAAGTTGCAAATTACGCCTTGAACGCCTCCTAAAATCAATTTTTCCATCGTATCTCTGCGAAAACCGGTTTAATTGGAAAAATAGCTCAATTCAAAATTAAAGCCCATCAAATTCCCCACAAAATAAGCTTCATAAAAATCATCGTCACTTTGCGCATTTATGTCCCATATCTGATTGAAATAAGACCTTTGTGATTTTCGAGTAAAAATCACATCGATGTAGTTTTTTGTATCTTTACCTGGGCGAAAACTGATTTCATCGAAAAAATCAACTTTCAAAATTAAAGCCCATAAATTTCTCTACAAACTGAAGATAGATTCAAATCGTTCAATTATTTTCGAATTATAATCCAAAGCAACCATCGAATTGGTGATAATCTCTCGCCTCATAAAACTAAACATCAACCATCGCCACTCCAATTCACCCCAAATTCTAAAAAATACTCAACAACGCGCACACAAAAAATTCATGAAACTAATAAACTCGATTTCTAAACCTTTTGCAACTAAACCATTCCATGAAACAGCGAATTAGCGCTGCATTTTTTAAATTAAAGCGAACACATGCACGGAAAAATTCTTCGAAGGGTCTAACAGCCGGCACAAATTACGTTTAAATTACCCAGCTTATTTTTTTCTTCAAACAATGCAACTTTCATTACGTCCATTATTCATACCAGTACCGACTAGTTGGTTGGCCTTTCACCTGAACTAATTCATAGGACTAATTAATACCTCTTAGTAGTTGCAAAAAGTACCATCGTTAATCGAATTAAAGCCTTCTTGAGATGACTCACTCTAAGAAACGTACAATTCTTCGATATCGTAGAGAAAAAAGCGCTCGAAAAGTATTAAAGTAATGCTACCAAATTACCGCTAGTTTAGGTCATTAAGGTTAGTAAGCATATTTTGGACGAGGAAGTGTCATGGAACAATCCGCTGGTCTCATTTTTCTCAACTTTTTCCATCTCTTATCGATCGTTATGTTTTATGCATACAAATTAAGCGAAATAGCTCACAAGCGCTGACCCGGATAACGTGGTTTTGCCAATTTTCGACATATTGTGCGCTAAATCAACCGATGTAAGTGGGATGTTGATAGAGGAGTTACGAATTTGGCCGAAATTTACCGAAGATTTACGAGATTTATCGAAATTTTCCGAAGTTTACCGGAGATTTTCAAAATTTATCAATATTTGCCAAAATCCTCCGAAAAGTTTGGAGCTTTTGGAAATTTGTCGATTCGACGTAGGTATTTCATCCAAAATGAACGAATTTAACCATAAACATTTTAAAAATTGACCGAAATTTAATGAAATCCGGCAACTTATAAATTTGTGAATTTAATGGACTCGTAAGTTAAAATTGGCTCAAATTTGTGGTATCCGAATTCAATATTAATATTTTTCAAATTTAGACGTAGCAGTGATAGGTTTAAGGAAGAGGGGGGTTATTGCAAATATACTCAAAAAACCTTCAAAAAATATAAAAATTGAATATTTTTGCAATAAACTGAAAAAATTTTCAACCTCAATTTTTATGTGAAAAAATGCCGGAAAATTTTCGCGTCAGTTCAACGCGACAGTAATCAACACTCGAGTCTAATCGGACCCCACATTTATAAGCTGTTTTTTTACAAGTCCCCTTCGGGTATGTTCGGGTATGTTCGGGTATGTTCGAAAACATAATTGAAAATTACGAAATTTCCATTAAAAATAAGGAATTGAAAAAAAAAGTTCATGCTGAAAAATTATTTTAAATCGCGCTTAAAGTACTTTCCCTCTAATTTGGACCCCCTGAGTTCAAAAATTGCATTGCTGAGCCGTTCTGGAGCCTCCATCGAGATTTCCATTTTTCTTCAGATATTTTAAAATGCTCCATAAGGCGTCCATGTGAGATTAGGCAGCAAAAAACTTGATTTTCTCTTATTCTCAACCTCCCTACCGATTTTAGCATATTTCTGGAAAATTCCAGCAAGTCACCAGGAATGGGTTTTTCTAAAGCAGCTTTTCTATGATAAAAATATTTCATTATCACGGTATCTAACAGTTAGTGAAAGTAATAAGAGCAGTGAAAAAGTAGTGATTTTAAAAATGGATTATGAAAGTAGTGAAAAAGAAATGATTTTTTCAAAAAGTTGTGCAAGAATGAAAAAACTTAAAAACACGAATATTTTTGAAAAAATTGTACATTTTTAATAAATGTTTAGCAATTTTTTATAAATTGGTAGCACTCTCGGAACATGTGACGTCATATTTAAATTTTTTTAAATTATTTTTTGTAATTTTATTTTAATGTTTTTAAATTTAATAATTTTTTTTAAACCGGTTTTCTTTTAATCTGAAATTTAACCGTGTTGAAGGAAGAGGGAGGGGGTAATTGAGAAGTTTTTGAAAATTTGGTAAAAAAGTAGCGAAAAAGCAGTGATTTTTTAACAAAAAAATTCGTTAAATGCCTTGACCAAGGTGTCTAACAGGCAGTGGAAGTAAGGAAAAAATAGTAATTTCAAAAATAGGTTATGAAAGTAGTGAAAAAGTAGTGAAATTTTGTCTAAAAGTAGTGTAAGGATGAAAAAACATGAAATGTTTTTGAAAAGATTACACAAAAATTGTTCATTTTTGAAAAATTATTTACAATTTTTCATGTATTGATAACACTGATAGAATATGTAACGTCATATACTTTTTTTTTCAATAAACATAATGCGTTAATTTTTTTTACAATTGAAATTTAATTTTTTTTAAAATACAGATTTTCTTCTAATCTTAGATTTGACTTCGTTGATAGGATACGGAGGAAGGGACGGTACAGATGAGAGATTTTCAAAAATATGATAAAAAAAGTGGTGAAAAAGTAGCGATTATTCAAAAAAAAAATCCGTTATATACCCTGTTCGAAGTACTTCCGACGACATCCGAAGTACTCCGAACTGGACTTGAAGAAAAACCGTTTACAAATGTGGGGGTCCGGATAGACACAAATGTGATCAACGATATTCACCGAATTTATTCGAAAAATCACGTAAATAATCGAAACTACCCGATATTTGCGTCGCGGAGTAATTCTCCAAATAAATAACGATATTCGTCGAATCTAATCGGAAAATCGCGAAAATGACCGACATCACCCGAAAACGACCGATTTCAACTCGATGCGGAGGATTTCACATCGAATAGAAAATTTTAGAAAAATATTCGTTTCAAGTGACGCGATAACAAATGCATTTGGCCATATTCGTCAATTCCATCAGATGAATCACGAAAACAACCGATCTCAACCGAAAAATACCGAATTCACCCGAAATGACCCGAATGACTTAAAAATTGAATTACTCGCTTTGTACTGCTCGAAAACGAGATAGGACTCGCCAAAAATTGCCAAAAATTGATTGAATTGCCGAAAAATTATTATTTATTTAATACGATTGATTTGACAAAACCCAGTAGCTACCACATTAATTAAACGAATTCAAAATACAATCAAACATATTATAAATCGTCAAATATCAACTATCGCGTTGAATATTCATCCGCATCTCTTTCGTAAAAAATTCCAAACAACGTCGTTGACTTTCAACCTGTCTAAATAAATCAGTTATGTGTATTTTGAAGTTACACCTCCGCGACCCGTTCGCACAATCTCCGTTACTATGTTGCATGGTCGAAAAATCAATCCAACCAGTTACCCAAAGTAACACGTATTACATAATTCTCGCGTAATCTTTACTCGTAATATTTTACCATGAAAACGCTAACCAACGTCGTCGAAAATATCGACGTTGACTCGCGTAAACACAAACATCTCACGATGGCGAAAAAAAACAACGTGAAAAACGAAAGTAACGTTATAACCTTAAAAGGAACAGAAAGTTTAAACACCTGATAATGTAAAAAATTCCTTGAATTTTGCGTAGGTGCTCGGAGTACTATGCCTGATTTTGGCCTCGCGCACATCGCACGAGCCCTCGCTATGGTTCTCGTTCGTCGTAATCGTCGCCATCGTTGTGACGGTAATATGGTGCTTCATATACTTATTATCGGCCCGAGAAGCGATCAGTTTCCCGATTAATTGGCCATTAACGGTAAGTACGTCTGCGCCAGATGGCAGCCTCCATTGGGCCTAAAAATTTACGGCGTTTTTTGATATTACGCAGGAAATGTTGAATATGTGTTTTATGGCCATTATCGTCGCAATAGTCACAATATTCCAATTATCACACTGGATCGGAGCTCGTCATTTGCACGACAACGTACGAAATGTTATTGCCGGAGTAAGTATTCACACGTGTACCGTTACCTTCCGTAATAGTTTCTAGGTCGAACACGTGTTCGTATGCGGCACCGATCTATAAACAATGTTTGCCATACATAGATCACAATATATTCTTCACTTGGCGTACGAACATCCTTTTTGGACGTCGAATATAGGTCCAAGTTCGCTTGGCATTATGCCAACTAGTACCATTGTCTTGTGTCCTACGTGCATCCAGACTTACGCCTTATCTCAAAGTTGTGCTTTTATTTCACAGGTGCTCGGTATCGTTTTATGTGTATTCTACATAATCGCAGCCGCATTATCGTACACGGAATGGAGGCGAACGCACACCATCAATGCGTCGTGATCGAGTTAAATTCGTTAACACCACTTACGCACAGTCATATACCATTTTGCCTTTGTTTTCTTTCTCTTCTTTCATTTTAATGTAAATTACTCGTTGGAATTTCACTTATTTATTCCGTCGTGACTAAAAAAAAAAACAATGCATTTGTAATTTTTTCTATTTTTGCGTAAGCATCACCACTAAGGTCAATTTTTTTTTACAATTAAGTTGAATTTTTCGTTATGTTACTCCTTTCGCAACACCAACTTTCTTATTTTTTTAATATCTAAGTATTCATTATTAACTTTACCTCATTTATTATCCGGACCATATATTTATTAATAAGCGATTATTTATTTTCTTTGATTAGTATAACAACGTAGAAAAAAAATTCGGAGCTAGCAACGATCTAGCGCCTTCTTCACGTACAAAATACAAATCGCGATACACGAGTGTCAAATAAGTTGCCTAGTTCGCCCCGAAACGCGTAGCCTTCTCCCTCGTTTACGGCGCGCCATAGGCTACTTATTCGACACCGATGCATCGACGGTTGCATTTCATAGGCGTATAACCCGATTAATTCACACGCAACCCCGTAAACGACGAATATATCGAATCTCCGTCCATCGTCGCGGCTCCGTTGCTTTCCTCGGACGGACTCGTCGATCGCGATATACGCTGTAGAAATTGCTCATTTGCTCGTAAATCGCATACACACGCAACTAACACGGTGTGAAAACGGCTGTGATTTTTCTCCCCTCTCTTGAAACCAAATTTATCGCCTCTGACGAGTTCGTCGTTAACGACCACCGTGAACAATCTGCGAAATTATCGATTATCGATGATGCAAGAATTAACGAAAAATCAAAACGTCGATAGTCGCGTCGTCGCTCTTTTTAGAATATTTTTCTCTTTAGTTTAAGTCATTTTAGACTCACTTTTTTAATTATTTAATCTTCGAGATGTTTTGTTGTAATTTTATATATATTTGGTTATATTTTTCTTTATTTTGTTCAAAATACATATTGTTGTATCTGTTTCTATATTACGGAGTTTTTCTGATAGCTTTCTCAAGTATCGTGTTTCGTGTTTGTACTTGAATCCAATTCTTGATTCCAAAAATGACTCTGAATGGGAGATAGTAGCGTTCTCTGTGATTGAACGTTCAACTTTTCCTATATCTTCATTTCTTGAAGTGCGTCCAAGAAGAGAACTATGGTGAAGAAAGGGGCAGTAATTTTCAATCAATGTTATCTATGGAAAAATTCATGTTTTCGTCGTATCAGTTGATGAAACCCATCATTTTTGGTCATATTGTCAAAATATACCAATATCATCGTCTCCTCGAATCTTTCCGGCAGTAAAATTGCCAAATTTTTATGAAGATTTGAAACATTTGAAAAGTTTTTGTCCTCTTTTTACTCTGATAGTGTTGCATCTTTCTGTTTTTGACATTTTACTCAGGTTCGTTCCAAAAAAAAAGTTCAAATTCAAGAAGTAAGGTTGTTGAGGTAGCATAATGTAGTAATTAGAGTGAGGACAACCCTAAATCAAAATTCGGATAAGTCACTCATTTCAAAAAAGGCGGGGGGGGGAGCGTGTAAAAAAAGTAATAATGACTAAAACTTAAACCAATCGATATATCGTTAAAATATGCACCACATACCTCAAAATCAGCGTCCTAAAGTATTTAGAAGGGGAGAAAACCGCAATTTCGCCATCATTTGACCTTGAAAATTTATGTTGTCGCTACAGCCCCCCCCCCAATTGACCTAGGAGGTCATACTTTGGTATGAGTGATTGTGTAGTGGCAAAGAAGTGCCTTAAGGGGAATTCGACTATTCCCCCCTCTCTCCCACCAATTTTAACCCTGTAAAAACACGAATTTTCAGCCATTTTTAGCAGTTTTCAATTTTGTGTCATCGTTGCAGCTGCTCCCCTCGAATTGGCCAATGAGGTGGTCTTGTGACATGTGCATGTAGTACGTGTCCAAGAACTGCCTTTTGAGGATTTCGACTATTCACATCTCTCCCAATCCTTTTAACCCTAAAAATATATGACTTTTAGATCAATCTTTGCGGTTTTCAATTTCGTGTCATCGTTGCTGCTCCTCCCTGTGCTTTGGCATAAGTCGTCCAAGTTAAATTGGAATGAGGAGTAAATTCATACATAGAGTCAGAAAGGATAGGTAACTGGTGTAGATGAACATAACAGGAAGAGGGGGAAGGACATCCTTAACCTGTTCTGGACCAATAAACAACAACCGCCTTGAAGTATGAAACATAGACAATAGAAGGGCGACAAATAACTCAAATAATAGGGATAATAAACCCCAAACAAATACCTGGAGCCAATAACAGTGGCCATAGAAAATACGTAAGGGGGGGGGTGCTTTGGCAAAGAGAAAAGGTATTTTTTATTTCATATGGAGTTTTGTTAGGACCAAGGAGCCTATAATATCCATTTTTGGGAGAAAAATTCTTCCAAGGAGCGAGGATCATCTGTGAAGAGTTTTCTTTCAGTGTGATGAAGTGTTGCTTCACCACAGTGTCACATGAAATCAAATCTCTCAACAGATCCTCTCCTTTGGTTCATTGTAGGATACAACGAGTCTTGAGGAGTAATAATACCATCATAACGACTTCCGCCATTTTCTAAATTCAAAACCATCGAGTTTTCTAAGCTTAATCACATGGAAAGAAGACGTCTTTTCAAATTACTCGCGCCTTCGTTTACTCGGCGACATCGACTATGTTAATAGCGTCCAACGATCCATATCACAATTATCGTTTAACCGGTGCATTTTTGGATACAAAAGGAATGCAGTTGAAATTCATTACTGCAGCTGTCGAGCATAACGACATCGACATCTGGTTCTACTAGCATCGTTGTACTACGCGCTTCTATAATCCATTTCTTGTTTCTCGAAGAATTATAAAATTAGCGTCTAATTAAAGGTAATTTTACGCTAGTGATTAAAACGTAATCGTACAGATGCTACCAGCAAGATGTTAAGAATCATCCAAAGCCTCAGAAGTGTTCGGTACACGGTCAAGTCAACATTGTTGCTGTGGTAAGTGAAACTTTGTTTATTTTGAAAATTGACTAGTATTTTAACGCCGGTCGAAAATGTGAAAATAGTTTCGTCCAACACGCATACCCTCAATTTTCCAAAGGAGCTCGTCTGAATAATGTATCAACAATATCACGCGATGTAAACTGCCATATATAACGCCTTGGAAACCATATACGCCGAAGGTAGTAACATTACGATTTTCGACACCCATCACGACTTTAATCTTATGATGCAATTGTATAAATGTTGCATGCATATTCTAATCGATTACGTAATCTGCATAAAACCCGCGCATTGTCTTCGGTATCAAGTATATCCCAGAAGTAGGCGTATTTTCATAAACGCTTTGCGTCGTTTACTTTCGCGACATCTTTTTTTTGCTGATTTTTCAATAGACGCGGTATTGACCCATATACAAAGATCTTTTACGACGCTCGACGCGTCATTCATCATTTTAGAAATTACACGAAGCTCGGCGTTTCCCCTCTGGAGACTTCGTCCGGTCGGAGATTTCACGTCATTCGTATTCGGCGACGATGCGAAAATCAGTCATTGTGGGGTTTCGCGGTTACGCCGTTTGTAAAGCTTATTAACTAAATTGGCGAGTTTTACGTGAATAATACAAAGATCCGTTGTCCATGAGAAATACGGTTCGTTGGACGGAACTGCGTAAACCTCATTGTTGCCGGAACAAATGTTATTAGAGAGAATTATTTTCAAAGACGTTTGTAAACAAATTACACCGGGTACTTTCTTATGTATGAAAATATTTTTAAACTTGTCACGTTTCGGAGGTTCGAGTTTATTGGCGTATTTTGACATGAGAAATACTCGTTAGGTTGGCTTAAGTGAATTAAATTATTTCACGAAACGTCAGCGACGAGATCGTCGAATTAAATTTGTTAAACGGTTCGTCCAAGTTGATATTTTAGATTTTTTCTTCAATTTTGCTTCACATGGAGCCAAAGTGCGTGACCTCGTTGCATGCCAGGTAGTGGAATGTGAAATACTTTGATCTGCGAAGAATTCACGATCGTAAAATCAAATGATTGATATTTCAATCATAAAATCTCAATTTTTGATGTTTGAAGGTTCTGCTACCATGTTAGATCACGTTATGAATTGGTTTCCCGTCAGTGTTGCACTCGAAATGGATCCATAATTGGCTCAAAATCACTTCGTATATCAGTTTTAACAATATTTTATAACGAAATTAACTTAAGGTTCATGCAAAAGCTGCTAAAAGCCTAAAACTTCTCTGACGATCGAATCTATTGTTCAGCAAACCCAATACAAGTCTCAATTTGAAATCTAATGCGGTTCGGTTGAAAAAAAATATCTAACCCTTCAGTTCCACTTCGACTAGTACACTAACCCTTGTTCTCAATCCAGCTCCACTTCATTTACAGCATGTTTTCAGTCCTGGGTAGTCTTTTGTAAAGCTGTTAAGGTAAAAACGATTAAAGAATCCAAAAAATAAATAAATAATTTTATTTCTCACAGCGAATTAATTTGACTGGCAAAAAAAATTAAACTAATAGGAAAATGTAGATCGAATTATAAATACCTTCGCAGCGCGAGTTTGCGTCCGGCAAAGTATAAATAAATATCATTTGGAAAGGAAAAAGAAAAAAAATTATATTTTGACAATGTAGTGTATCAATCAGTGCATCAATCACCTTGTGCATCAATAATAATACTAAACCGAAAAACTGAGTATGAAAGATGAACAACAATAAAAACTTAAAAAATAAACAATGAAAATTTCGCGGCCAAGAATAATTCTAAATAATCAATAAAAACAAAAAAATCCTAAATAGGTTAATAATTTTGAAAAAATCGAAAACAATAAATGAATTTTAATAGGATCGTAACAAAGCAGAGAGTAAAGTGTCCCTAACTCATTTCACTTCAAAATCTCCAACTTTATTTTAAAATCCAATACCATTTCAATACAGACCTCAACCACCAGAATCCCTGTTCTCATCTTAGTTTAAACTTCAGAGGGAGCTGAGTACTAATCTGCCCCAAATGAAGTTTATAGAACCTCTATAATCCCCCGAATACTCCGAAGTTCCATGATTCCACTGGGCTCAACCGGAATAAGGTCAGTGACCTCATAAAAATTTGGAATGAGTAAAGGGTTATCTTCCACATTTCCTTGCCTTTGAAACACACATACGAAGAAGCAATTTCTAAAAAAAAAAAACTATATTTTTATGGAAAATAAAATCATTTTGAAAAAATATACAACCTCGTTTGCTCCATTGCTCCATGTTTACTCAACAGACCAAAACCACATCCAAGACCCTAATTCTCCACCCAACATGAAATGCTCTCATGGAAGAACGCCATTAAAAGCAACTAATAAGCTCACATGGTAGCAGATCATAGTAGCAGAACCACACAACTGTTGTGAGCGATTTGGGTATTTTATTGAAAATTACCCGAAATAATATTCACAACGGTTTTGTTGGAATAAATACTTTTATTGAACGAATCACATAACACGTTTCACTTTTAGGCTAGGCTATTTCATAATATTAAAAACACAACCGAATATTTTTAGTCGAAACTTTTTGCACTTCAAAACAAACTTCTTCTTCTTGACTCCCTCCTCTGTTTTTCCCTTTTTATAATGTTTGCCCCTCTCCTATTTTTCCCTTCCCCCATGATATTTTTCCCTTCTCTTTGAGTTACCCCCTCCTGAGTATGTTTTCCTATTTTCACGATTCCCAAATTTCGTATGTTTGGGTTTTCGTATGTTCCATTACTTTTTCGTATGTTTCGTCATACTACAACAACAAAATGCAAAATTAATGCCAACATGAAGTATCACACTACATGACTTCTCAAGAGCTCTACAAATCCCAAAATCCAGAAATAACACTTCGGGATTCGAGTTCTCCACGCATGACAACTCGATCAACGCCATTAACACCGAAGTAACCCCAGGAGGACGTTGTTTTGTAAGACCACGATCAAACAGCACCACCGAGGAATCAATCAACGATTGCAATATTCGACAAAGATTTATCGAATTGAGTTTTTATTGCCGAATACCGCCGATGCAAGAATTGCGACTCATCGGTTTACTTTCAATTTTCGCAGATCTTCATGGTGAATAATTTCATTCTTGGTCAGTGCAATATCACCTCTTATAAGGAATCATTTCGTAATCGAAGACATCGCCGCAGAGAAATGCAGCGGTCGCGTAGCTTCACTATTGTTTCATAACGGACACCAAAATAGTATTCGCGCTTTTCTAAATGACGCTTCATGGTTTAGTTGTTTTTTCCATTAATGTTATTATCTCATAGAAGAGCATTGCGAGTCGTTTATAAGATTAATTGGAATGCGTAGTTATTTCTGCATAATGGACCCAGCAAATCATCGTGTTATAAATCGACTTCACTCAAAGATGTATTCCGAACAAACGATCGTTAAAAACTTATTCAACGTAATGCTCTTCTGAATGACGGAACTTGCAATAAGCTCGCTGTTTAAGCAATTTCCATCCAGTCGATTAGAAATCCAATACAAACTCATTACGAAAACGTTGCCAATTGGCGATTGAATCCGTTATCGCGGCGTAATAACATAATAACGTAGAACGAAGGAAAAAAGCGAAAAAAAAGATGCCAAAGTTGACATCACTTCGGTTAACCAGTTTACCGCACGTTGCTCTTACAATTAGGATGTTATATTCGGTACATTGACCAGGTATTCGTTTGAAAAGGTCCAATGACCTAATTTCTTGGCTCAGACCACGATGTCCGTTTTGTGGACGGCTCCGGCAAAACATGTTCTATTTTCGCACAACCGTGTAAACTGGTTTATACCGCAGATGTGTGTTATTGGAAAATTATCAAGGAATAGGAAGTTAAATAAACATTTAAGGATTCGGTTAGACCGAGCGGTAAAACGATTCACAAATCTCGTCTTCGATTGCCCCCACTCCCGGGGAATGCTTTCTTCGCGCGATGTTTACCTTTCTTCCGAACGATTATTTGTAAACTTGTCGCTGCATCGTGCTCTCGTTATACTGTTACCTTTGAGATCGATGCGCGCGGCTCGATCGTCATATGCTTGGGTACGCGTTAAATCACGATTTTCTGTTCGAGATGTATACCATCGAGACGTGAGTTATCGATAAATTCTTTCGGTTTTGTAATTTGACCAATCTTCGGTGAGGTATTGTGTTTTAGTGATTTGTGCTTGTTTCCATTGGAAGGTGATTGGAGATCCCTTAAAATAAAGTAAGTAACTGAATCGTTTATCGGGTGAATTGTATAATGTGATGATGGAACCTTCGAGGAACCATGATACAAACTCTCATTTGGTATTTTTTGCTACATATATCCTTTGAGTACATAAATACCGGGAAATGGTAGCAGAGCAAGGTGCATTTTGGTCATGTCTCTTTCATTTGATTACTTCGAGTCGATTCCCAACTAATTAGAATCCACTGTTTACTCGTTAAAATAGATATCTTGCTTATGGTAGCAGAGCAAGATGCTTATAATTTGAAAACAAATACGTATAATAAGTTATTACAATGGGAAACAATGAGTGCTCGTGTTATGGGAGATCTCTCCATCTCTCATAATGTCCTTCAATGTCCTTCCACTGTTTAAAAATTGATTCACAGACTCACAGTCAGTGCAGCTCAGATGATAACTCTCCCAAAAAGATATTTAGTTCACGTTCTAGCATCGTAGTGATCAAATAAATGAGTTTGTCATACAGAAATCATGTCACGAATCCA
This sequence comes from Maconellicoccus hirsutus, assembly GCA_003261595.1. Classification (NCBI taxonomy): domain Eukaryota; kingdom Metazoa; phylum Arthropoda; class Insecta; order Hemiptera; family Pseudococcidae; genus Maconellicoccus; species Maconellicoccus hirsutus. Next base: position 65,543 of record QBDW01006224.1, on the reverse strand, counting down.
AAAATTAACATAAAGTCATCACATAGTAGCAGAGCTACATCCCCAAAACATTAATTCTCGTCCCCCGTACTCAAACTAGCCACGTTCATGTACCCACTGCACATATGGTAGCAGATCCTCATCACAAAATTTATAAAAACCACTTCCTCCTAGTTAGAACAAGATGCTGCAATTTTCCACTCAAAGAATCTTCAATTACTCTTTCTTAACCTTGAATTTCTCCATCTTTCCACTACTTGGATACTCTTCTGGCTGAGAAACTATCTGCCTTCATAACAAATCTCTTTCTGGGAATATTCATCTCTTGCATCCGCATCCGTTCCTTCCGCGATACACAATTTGTTCATTTTCGAAACCAACTCGCCGTCGAAATAACATATGCAATCTCATTATAAATTCTATTTCCGAGGCAGTAAAACTTCGTCGTTAATTGTACTTTTCTCTCTTTCAAACCCACGTCACAGAATCGATTTTTAGTATTAAAAGGAAAAAAAAACCAAACCACACACGATAATTGTGTCAATAACGAGACACCCTCGCTACATAGGAACCAGTTCTGCAGTTACTATGTTCCGTTTCCATTCATATCCAGGACGAGGTAGCAAAGAGCATCTTCCATTGATAAGTATTCGTAAATTTAAACGCGTATTTGATATTCATCGCAACTTTTACTATATTTTAAAAAGCGTTTCTTGTAAGAGAATCTCGTTTTGTTTCTAATTTTATTATTCGTATCGAAATCGTTACTTTACGGGTCATTTTTATGACCTCACCTTCCATTTGATTGATGGCGTCGGAACATTCTTTTCAAATTGAGGTTAACACGAGAAGAATTTGGGTGTATTTACGTCTTTTTTACAGTATTCTTCTTCGGGTCTTTGAATTTGCAATGAGATGCGAATACGAGCTATATTTTGCCGATTTCTTTTTCTTTTTTCATTTTACATAAGAAGATTTAAAACTTCGTCGATATCTTCTTCGGTATGTTAAGATTTCTTTTCCGAAGATGTTGAAAAGCATCGAAAGGGTCAATAAACCTTCGGTTCGCAGAATTAGCTCATTTTGTGAGGTCAAATTTACTATGGAAATCAGTTTTTCGCATTTTATTACTAATCTGGTATTGGGAAATGAGTCATTCTAGTCATAAAACATATTTTTACGATGGAAGATTATTTGCGGCTAGTGGCAGGTGATGTGTGGCTTGACCATGGACTGGAACTACAGATCTTCAGATAGCAAAGATTAGGATGATTTGTTTGCCATGTTAGAACCAAGTATCGGCTATTGTTTTACTGCTTCGAGAGTTTCTTTTCTATGGTCTCCGTTAACTGCGTCATTACATTTATAGCCGAAGAAAGGTATCGAGAGTGGAATTGGATTTAGAGCATGTTTAAAGATCGCCAGATAAGTGGTTTGAAAATCGCAGGAAATAGAGGAAGTAAAGAACTGTTTTGTTTCTTTGGTAAACGCTGCTTGACCTAAATGGAGAAAGACCTTTTCACGTTGCTCCCTTATGTAGATACGAGATTCTACTAGCTTGGCGCTGGAGGTAGAGGGAGGATATGGAAACCCTGCACGATGGTAAATAAGCTGGAAGAGTAGGACAACAAACCAGGAAAAATGGTCTAATGATAATTACAGCACGAAAATATGCATTTGGTGAGAGTTGGTGGTACTAAATTGAATATCTGAAAAACACCAACCTAGATAATAAAAATTACTCGGGTCGTTGAGGGCGGAAACGGGCCCAGGATAAATATCGCGTGGGCCTCTCTTAATTTGGACAAAATAAAAATAGGGAAAAACTGTCTAGGTCAGAGTTTTCTTGAACGAAATAAGGGAAAATTACTGGTATCCAGGTCCTTCAAATTTTGAAAATAATGAATTCTGCGGCGGGATATTACAGCAGATTGAAAAGTAGGTACAGCATATAAATAGGACATAGATTTTGATCAAAAATAATGTAAATTAATAATAATGTAAATTAATGTAAATAAAAAAGGTTCATAAGAATGTGATTTTCGCATAGCAAAAAAAAAAGAGGATTACTATGATAGCTTGGTTTTCCGTAAGCAGAGCCATGTATTGTTTTTGTGGCCATCTTTGTGTTCTCTTCCTAATTGTAAATCTTGACTTGGTAATTTGGCGGTACCTCCGAAGCTCAACTAATAATATAACATTGCTGTGAAAATACCAAAACTCCGATGAACGTTGTAATGAAAAGAAAGACGACTTAAGACGATTCGATCTAAGGAGAGAATAACGTGTACCTCAATTTTCAACAACTTTTCTCGAAGTTCTGCAATTTGAGGGATTTTATTTTACAGCAAAATCAAACCTAACCTAACATCTCTTTGAGGAGGCACTAATACTTTGAATCTGTTATGGCAAAATCAAACCCAACCTAACCTAACCCCTCTTTGAGGAGGTACTAAGATCTGAGTGACTTTTTTAAGGCACAATCAAACCTAACCTCTCTTTGAAGAGGCACCAACATCAGAGCGATTTTAGGTTTGAGTGATTTTTTAATAAATAAATCAAATTTAACTTGACCTCTCTTTGAGGAGGCACCAAGGTCTGAGCGATTTTTTTATAGCTAAATCAAACCTAACATAACCTTTCTTTGAGGAGGTACCTTGGTCTGAGTGATTTCTCTTTGAAAGTAACCAACCAACACCAAATAAGTTAAAAATGATCATACAGGTACTCTTTGTTCTTTCCTGGAATTAGAGCGCCAAAAGTCTGCTCTTTATCACAGAAGGGACTACGTCTACAACGTTGCCAATATTAGATTACGGTTGAGCTTCGCTGGCAATCCGGTAATCTTCCTCTCAAATTACATCAAACAACACGTGGTTGAATTATTAGTTGTCTTCGATTCTCCATGATCCATGTACAAGGACCAGACATCGTGGAACTGAATCTTTCATCACAGGTTGACCTCCTCTAGATGGTTCTGTTACTCTTTGTAACTACCCACTCAACGATATCACTCATGTATGAAATTAATCATCGGCGTCGTCTCGTTTGATCACTGGAGTGAAGGAGTAGGCTGACATGGTTCATTCCACATCACATCTGGCCCATCCTATTACTTCCTCAGGTTCTTGCAGGGTAAATAAGGTTCGTCGCTTGCACCGATCTACACTAAATCTTGCTCCAATGACCAACACAATCACCCTGAGTATTATAAAAGTAACAATGCCTGAAGTAAACAATACCACTAACCTATCACGTTTCATATCTGCATAATCACCCAACTGCAACCATTTGCAACATGAATAAACCCAAAATTATTCAAATCCTCGACACAAAACACATATCTCTAGTTACAATCACTCCAAACGTCTCGGGCTACCGAACACTTCGATATATACCAAGGTGCATCCCAGCACCTTTCGCACAATTGCTTCCTCTGCACCAAAAACCGTAATAATACGCCTTAAGGTGCACCAAACAAATCGTTCATCTCGTTAACGATGGCGGCGTCCAGTATTATGGAATTCTTCGAAAGCGATTCCAATCGAATTACCCGATACCGTGTAATTATTCACAGTTAATCCATTCGATTAACACCTCGCTTTCAATAGAACAGCACCCGCGTTTTTGTAGCGCGTGCTTCTTCGCGTCAGCACGCGATTAACCTTAACTTTCCAAATTATCAGTTAGAGAAGAAAAAAAATGAAAGGAAGGTACTTTTCATTAGTCATCGTGATCCCGGTAGCTATTTATTGTAAATCATACGCACGTAAGTCGAACCGTGAATCGGAGAAAGAAAAGTATGCCCGGTGGCGATATTGGACATGTAAAAAAGGTGAAAGTTACATTAGCAAAACTCTTAGAAAATTTTTAAAATCGGCGCAATCGACGTCTATGTTAGAAATTAAGTATTCATAAATTTCATTTTATAACCTTAATTACACATTAATCACGTGAAAAAATATATCAAATGACTTTCGACATCAAAACTGCCAACTGCGTGACATCAATTTGAATATATAATGTCCATATAATTGTATTTTTGGTTTTCTTTTTTTTTTCGTCATTTCAGGCACTCTCTGGCAAATTGACATGGTTAAATGTACGCATTCACGTTGAAATGCGATTCATAAGCAAGTACAGGAAAAGTGATCATTTTTCGCATCTGAATGTGTTCGAGCACTCGAGAAAGGTAATTTTATAATTATTATAGCTCGTGTCATCGTATCGAACCTGACCTATATTTCATCCGACAAAAGGTTAACGGTGCACGTTTAAAAGTATATCATTTTATGTTTTACGTCTGGCGTTTATTTTCTTCTTAAACGTGAATGTATTTGCCATTGGTAATTGGTACCTACTTTTAAGCATCGATATCAAAAACGATATCTCTTTGATCGTACTAGAATAATTGGTACCGCGTGGTTATTTCTTGGAAAAAATCTCAATGCTTATTCGTGATTCTACATTCTGTACCAGTTCACGAATTACATAAATATGATCAAACGCGAGACAAACGAGTAATTACAATGTTAAATAACTTTCCGCATAAACCGTGTTATAACGTTTGACATTCCCTTCAACAGAAATTACCGGTACATTCCAAAAAAATACACGATGCGGCGTATGTGTGACGAACAATATCGTTCTCATAATTATTTAATCGCGTCGTTATTTACATTATAAATCAGTGATTGTTAAAATTTTTCACCTAAATTTGTCTCGTTTATTGCGACCGGTAACATAATTAACTTGTTCTTTTTAACCGTCATGAGCTCGTGCAATGGATGAAATGACTGTTCATCAACGAGGACAATGAACTAAACCAGTTATTGCCGACGTAATTTACTATTGCTTTCTTTGCGGTTTCAACTTTTAAGTAGTTCTTTTGTCGAAATTCACTATTTTTATTTCCATCGACGTAATAGGAATTTGCCACGGATGAACGTTGCCACTGAATAATCTCCGATTTCGAGTAGAATCTGCCAAAAGCTTCGGCTCCTTTAAATGTATCACGTTCTTTTAGAAATAATCCATTTACCAATTCCGTATAAATAATGTATCTTTTGACAGCTAAAATCCACGAAACCTCGACGTAAAACCAACGGCGGTAGTCCGGATAACAGCGAAGAATGTTGCTACGGCAGATCCTTATCTTCGGTAACAACCACCACTAGTTATGGTTCGGGCAGAAATACCCGAAGCCAAGATAGCCCCAATGGTATAGGGAATTACGCGTACGAAGAAGATGACGACGATGACGAAGAGAGCAGAATCAGAATCAAATTTACTCGTAAATTTACCTACCAATATAAAAATTTTTGCTGCGTTTTATCCAGCTTATTACTTTCATTGCTGTCAGCAACGGTTGTTTTTTATATCGGATGTACGTACTCGGATAAACGTAGTATTTGATGTAGTTATCTTAATATGGTTTTGTTTACGTTAGATAATTACATTAGAGTTGAACCAGGAGAAGAATTATCATTCCAAGGTTCTTTTACCTTCGCACATGCCAAAACACACGAATCCTCTGGTTCGAGCACAGAACTTTCACTAGCAAGTTATATCAACGCGTTGGAAAATGCCGTACTAGTCCATCCTATATTACGACTTTCATTTTTATCAGCAGAAGTACTAGCTTTGGATACGTTAGTATAAAATTACCCGTGCTTTTGTTATATTCGACCATTGTCAGTTGAAATAAATACCGTATACAGCGAAGCCGACGACAGCAATACGACCGTTCACTTTGGAATGAAATTTAATCCTCGGTTATTGCTCGGGGCTACTTTGAACGATATCATTGACGTACTAAAGAAACACCTACAAATACCCAATGGATTGGTCGACGTGAATACAATATCAGTTCGAGAATTCTTTCCATCATCAGCGGTTACATCTCCTTCTATCTTAGTCGAATCTTCGTCATCTGGTCATGTCATAGAAGATACGATGACCAGTAACGTTGGTAGATGCGTTCCAGCTATGCAGTTACCTTTTTGTACGAATATCACCGAAACAAGTCACACCGCGTATCCTAATCTGCTTACGCATAAAAGCAAAGAAGAAATTACCGACGATTTGATCATATACAGGTTGATTGATTCGTTGGAGATTGCAATTCGTAATTAAATACGTCTTTAAACATAAACAACGATTATTTACAGAGAACTGATGGATTCCGAATGCTACGAACACGCCGCCGAATTCCTGTGCTCGGTTTTACAACCGAAATGCATACATAGACCAAATTTACCCGCAGATGAGACTAAATTACCATGCAGGGCGTTTTGTCGCGAATTCTGGTCCGGTTGCGGGAACAGATTGAACGAAAATTTGAAAAAGTCGTTAGATTGTTTTAGATTCCCGGAGTACAGCGATTTCGGAAGGAAATGCAGAGCTCAGCCTAGTAAGTCGAGAATTTAAATAGATGATTGATTATTTCGAAGTAATATCGTAATATGTGAACGTTAACGGATCATTATTGCTGTCGTGCGTTTCGTTTAATGTATAATCGAGAAAGTAATGAATTCTTTCACTCACCGAATGATTCTAAAATTGTTTTCACGCTTTGGGTTGATACTGCTTCAGTTATTTATGGTCACATCGTATTCTGCTTGTCACCGGTTTATAAATTCGTCGAGATGATCAATTAAACAGTCAAATGATAAATTGAAAAATGAAATTAATTAATCACTTACTCATTTCTTCGAATTAAATTAATTTCGTTAATAACGACAAATCACGCGAAACCCCCGAAAAACTTATGCTTCCGATTGACAGTTCAGCCACGATCACAAACGTTAAACCTGTAACCATAACTTTGGTTCGTTGAATCAATGTTGCCATATTTTTGAAATTAAAAAAAAATTATGATTTATTTATCACGGCTATCGTTACTTACTATCGAAATTCGAATTCTTTTACAAAATAAATAAAATTAAGTTCGTTAATGATGATATACATTTTACAGATTGTGATTTAGCGACATTAAGAAATGATGAAGCATTTTCATATCGTTTATGTGACGGGGTAATTGACTGTAAAGAATTACAAGATGAAATGTCATGTCCATATTGCACCGCTTCCGATGCACTTCATTGCGGCCTCCATAAAAAGTGCATCTCAAAAAATAACCTTTGCGATGATATATCAGACTGTCCTGATGGCAGCGACGAAAAAAATTGCCGTAAGTAGATCCTCGATTATGTTTCTAAATACGCCGATCTTTGACATTACACAAATGTTTTTACTTCGCAGTTTCATTACGACCTAATGTCACCTCTGAATTACACTATAAAACTGCATTAGATACGCTGAGTTACAAAGAAGGTTACGCAGTTTATACGAGAAATGGCACCATGGCCAACATATGTGTGCAAAATAACATAGACGATACTTTCTCTGGACCCATTTTGAACAAAATTGGAGAATCGTTGTGTAAAAATAGCGCTTACCAGTATGTTTCATTTTAGTTTTATTTTTTAATTAATGATTTTGATTGATGAGATGTCAACTGTGAAATTGAATTTCATGGCCTTCGGTGATTACAATTCAATGAGGTTTTTTTGAAATTTCCTGAATGTTATTTTTGTTAATAAAATGAATTAATTTTTTATACTTGTTTTTACAGAAATGTGCATCGGGTTGAAACTAAATCAATTAAATCTACAAATCTTCCGTCATCGAGTGTATTTGCTCAGTTACAGTATAAACGCAACGCTGATGTTTCATTTTCGTTTAGTTCCAATTGTTCCTCTAACCGTCTACTTTATGTTACTTGTACGGATATTGGTACGTTAAATGAAGAAACCACTCGTCCGTGGGATTTTATTTGAAATGTAAATTTTCAATGTTACAGAATGCGGTATACAAACAACGCGAGATTACATGAGTATAGAAGGATTGAACAAAATAGCCAAAGCCGGAGATTGGCCATGGCATGTAGCTTTATTCAAAGATGGTGTTCATGCTTGTGACGCTACATTAGTATCACAACACTTGTTACTAACGACAATTTCTTGTTTTCAAGGGTTCGTTTAAGATGCACATTTTATATAGGTATATTCGAATTTTCAAATTATTTAACACATGAATTATGTCGACAGGCAAAATAAAGCCGAATGGATCGCGAAATTAGGTACAATAAGGCTTTACGCCAAATCGCCTTGGCAACAAGAACGACATATTGTCGGCATGATTAAATCTCCCGTTGAAGGGAGCACACTAGTCTTAGTAAAATTAAGTAGTCCTGTGGTATTTTCGCATTTCGTTCGTCCAATTTGTTTACCATCTAGTAATTCAATTCTTGACGATCTCATGTACTGTAATACTTTAGGATGGACGAAAACAAGTACAATATATTTTTTAATTAACGCCACGTTAATAGATATATAATTAGTGATTTGTAAAACTTCTTTTTTAATGATATAGGAGAGATGCTACAAAGAATTGAAGTTCGAGAAACTGCCATGGATAATTGTGATGATATAAGTATTACTTCAAGTAACACGTTATGTGCTGGATCTACGTTTGATCCGAGTGAATGTAATGTAAGCGAGTCATCTTAGTTCTTTGGTAATTTTATTCGTTATGAACGTTTTTACTAAGAATGTGATGTTTATACAGGAAGAAGAAATGGCGGGTAGTGCTATGATATGTCTAACTTCGAAACAAAATCAATGGATTTTAGTTGGAGTTAGTAGTTGGAGAATATCATGTACTCCAGTTGGTATGCAACGACCTAGACTTTACGATAAAGTTATTTCGAATGTAAATTGGATTCAAAGCGTTATTCAAGATAGAAGTTTAATTAAATTATAAGACAATTGTTAACTATAACTTTTTTATCAAGTTGTGATTTTTTTTATTGTTTTACAAAATTACATTTTCTATACAAAAAGCATTGTGTTCCTTTGTTAATGAAGCTTTATTTCGTTTATGGGATGAATACGATTTCAATGTTTCAGTAATACGTCGTATTTAGAGTTGAAAAGATGAAAATAAATTATTGAATTGAAAATTAACAAAATAACGAAAAATCTATAATTGCAGTGAATGGCAAAATTAAAATTCTCGTCGATTGTTTAAAAAAAAATTAAAAAAACGCTTTCCATTAAATTTTATAAATACATGAGAAATCTGTAATTACTATAAAATTACTGGTAAATACGGTAAAATCGGTAAACATTTTACCAATCGATAATAATTTTTGAAATACGCATCCGTGTTTCGTTTCGCATCCAAGGCACATTTACACTGCGGAAATTTCAAGAAATCTTCGTCAGTGTAACCACCTCCTTAAATAAAAATCCACTCGCCACAATTTCGTAGAAAATTTGTGTTTTTTTTGCAATATTTACTCAGTGATTTGTAATTAAAAGAGTGAGAAAATAATTTCAGTGAGAATAATGAAATTAAAAATCAATTGTATGCATTATTTTGAAGTGGAAGTTTTCAATTAACGCGCGCCTGGGTTTATATTTCGGTATTATTCTGTCGAGTTCGTATCAATTTTGATTTCTCATTGTTACACTTTTCACTTATCACTTCCATTGCTGCAGGTTTTAACTTTCAATATTTTATTCGATGGTCGCGTTGATGAGATCATTCACGAATTTCCGTATACGAAAACAATGCGCATTATCTTAATGTGAGCCTACGCGTATTTATGTCAATGCTGCGATCATAGTATAAGAACCAAATTTAGCGATGCCGAAATGTAATATAAGAACGAGATATCTTCCAGCTACATTTGCTTGGGTTTTATTAATCACCGCAACAGCCGCCTTTTATTACTATCCGTAAGTAAGCATTCATTTTCGATGCGAATTCATCATTGTATAAAACTGGTTTCGTATTTTCAGATGTTATTATTTTCTACGTCCTCATCCATGGATACCGGTAATTCAAGGAATTATAACGTTCTTTGTTTTGGCCAATTTCACCTTAGCCACGTTCATGGATCCGGGTGTTATTCCGAAAGGTATGGTTTGGGTAGTTCTTATCAAATGTGTTAGTGATAATTGTCACACTATGCGATATTTTTTTAGCATCACCTGACGAAGACCGAGACGACGATTTTCGTTCGCCGTTGTACAAGACTATCGAAATAAATGGTATCACGGTTCGAATGAAATGGTGTGTCACGTGTAAATTCTACAGACCTCCGAGATGTTCGCATTGTAGCGTTTGTAACCATTGTATAGAGGTAAATGGATAGCTTAATGATGAATGCCTCATTATTGGTACTAATTATCTTTGAATTTGTTAGACTTTCGACCATCATTGTCCTTGGGTAAATAATTGCATCGGGAGGAGAAATTATCGTTACTTTTTCTTCTTCTTGTTAAGTTTAAGTATTCACATGGCGACTATTTTTACCGTTTGTTTATATTACGTGTTGCTCCATAAAGATAAATTAGCCGAAATTGAAAGCATCGTATCGTATCCTTTTTTTTCGAAATTGATATTTCATTTTTCACTATATTTTCGTATTTTCCTTAACGTCCATGTTCTTAGATTAATTATCATAGGTATCGTAACCATTTTATTTATTCCAATATTCGGCTTGACCGGATTTCACGTAGTGTTAGTAGCCCGTGGACGAACCACCAACGAACAAGTGACTGGTAAATTTAAAGGAGGATATAATCCGTTTTCTCATGGATGCTGTAAAAATTGCTGGTACGGTTTATGCGGACCGCAATATCCGAGGTATGTTTAATTCGCCTCTTCCGCTACGCCGAAATGATATAATTAATGAAAATTTTCGCATCGTAGTTTATTGAACTTGAAACCGTTCAAGTACGAGAAGAAAAATAAAAACAAAAAAGCATCTTCCAATTCGAACGTTTGTACTATAACGAACGAAAGACATCAGGTCAAAACCTACATGGACAATAGCAACGGAATAAGAAACGCTAGCTCCAATTCCTACAATAAGGTGAAAAATTATTTATTTTTCGTAGTTTTCAAGTTTTATGTTACTTTTTTTCACACTAATTTTTTTTACGATCACTTTGTAATTTAACGAGCCGCTTGGATTTTTGAATATTTTCACTTTCGTTTACGAGCCAAGGTATCGTATGGTCGAAGTTCAATCTTTTTTTAATGCGTCTAGTGACATTGAAATTTATATTTACGATTATTCGAGGAAGATGTAATCGCGATATGGTTGAAATACGTCGCGAATTGTTTTATTGGAATTCGTTCGTCTCGATTTTGTTTTCGATTATGTGAAATTATCGCAGGAAATGATTTGAGGAAGTTCGTAAAAGAACGAGAAAAGTCGTTGTACATACATCGGGTGCTATATTTTTCAGGAAATTGCATAATGAATAATTTTCTTGTTTCATGACACTATCGATACTCTGTATTTAATGCTTTGAATATCACGTTTTACATTTTAAACGATCAAAAATACAGCGAATCGTTCGCGAAGTGTTTACTCAGTGAAATGACTCAATCGAGTATTAACCATTGTGCTTGTCAGGAAATTGCATGATGAATCATTTTTTTGTCTGATAGTACTCGAACGGTCGAAAATTCGTCATGATTTGCAAAGGATGGCAAATCTCGTTCATATCATCATACTCGCTCTAAATGATTTGCGAACGATTCGTTCTTTTAAGGAATAAATCTCGACACAAACATAAGATACCTTTGCTCGTTCGTTTTTATCTCTGCCGGAGAAATTTCGGTATTTTTTCTTCTCCGGTCGAGTGTCATAGCTTTTTTCAAAAGGGTGCGGAAACTCGAAACGGTTTTTCATACGACCGAAGCACCGGCTGTTTTTTTTTTTGAATATTACGAAGGCTCTCGTTGTGCTTAAGAGTCTTCTATGTGAAAAAGCTTTCTTCTTTTAACGCTTCGGATATTTTTTTTTGATATTTGACTTTTTTTCTTTTTGCATTTTGTTTTTTTTTTGTTTTTTTTTTTCGTATCTTATTCATCACGTGGTTGTATTTTTTATTCTGTTTTGGGTTTTCTTTCATGCACTTAAAATATTTTCTTTCTACAGTCTGGAACAGCGACTACAGAGATAGCGATTGTGGAAAATGTACGTTTTACAAATGTTTTCTCGGTAGCTTGACGCTGCTTTTCTTATCACCAGCATAGTCGCTTACGTAGTTAGGTGGCTTTTTTGATTCTCTTGTACATACATGCGTATTTACATCGTAACCTCGGTAATTTGCCCGTAACACCTTCCGCGTACGCTGCTCACCGTACTTGACACCTCTTCGCGTGCCCAAGATGGCCCACGTATTGATTCGCGTTCAATTAATCTCAACACTCGATTCGAGGTTCCTTTGGTGGTTTTCCATTTCCTTGTCGCCACCGCTTCGTCTTCCTGTCTCGGAAAAATAATCCGTTATACGTATCAAGTATCGAGCTCGTACTATGGACGTCTCGAGGTCGATTGTAATCTGCCAACGTTAAAATACGAGGAAAATATCGCTGACGTAGCATCGTTGTTTTTTTTCGACTCGTCAATATTCCTCGACGTTGATCGACGTATTTGTACCGAAATCGTGGTTTGAGATTACCAAGATTATGACTTGTGGTTTGCGATACGTTCTTCGGAGGGAATTACTCGTGATTGGATGCAAATCAAGTGATGTGATTTGTCGAGAATCAGCAACGCGCCAGTTGGAATCGCCTTATCTTGATAACCGCTGCTTCAATTGCTTCAATGAAAAAGATCATCATATGCGAATTTATTCCTCGTCGAATTTCCTACCAAAATTGTCACTACGAGTTTTTCAGTTTTTCCATTTTTTGGCATTTGTTACGAGTTTTTTGATTTAAAAAAATATTTTTATAAGAAAAATCGACAAAAATATTAAAAAAGAACTGTGGCAGAATAGGGAAGGGGGTTGAGTAAAATTTTCAATGGATTTTTCTAAATCATTTTCCTTCCTCGTTTGCCAGGTTAACACGAAATTTCAGCTTTTGCCCTCATTTTAGAACCTCGAATGCGAGATTTATCGACTCAAAAGGCGAAGAAAATACTCTAATTTAATTTCAACAATTTTCGTCTCGTTTACTCGAATAACGTGATATTTGATTATTTGTAGCGTCGATACAAACACATCCCCTTGCTGCTTCAGCCCTCCAAAGCGCGTATTTCACGCCGGATCCCGTTTCGAAGCGTAATAACCGTACAAGGGTGGCTTTTTATAAGGCTTCGTTCCTTCTCCCCTTAAGGCTTCGTCTGTCGCTGTCCCATCGGCGGAATTCCTCGGTTAGAATTATTCTATGAAGCTCGTAACAATAAAAGGTTTGGTTTTGAAATTGGGTGAATTTCGAATAAAACACGTTGCGGAGATGGAGAACGTTAATGTTTGCGAGTTCGATATCGATGAAAAACGTCGTCGAAAAGCGTCGCGAATGTTACTCGAAGGTATCAACTTACACGAGGAGCGTCGGCGGGCGAATGTTCATGGAATATTAAACCATCGTCGAATTTAAATTAAAAATCGAATTTTTTCAACGCTTTTGCTAGTTCGCGCGCCGCGTAACCATAACAAATACTTGATACTCGATGAGTCGCAATATGGCGTATTGTGGAGTGGAGGAGAGACGATGTGGGAGGTATTGTTTTACTTGTACGGGTGAAATAGTCGAAACTAAATGAGACGAATGCTGAGTAGAAGACGTGTTTCCGTCGTCGGAAGATGCGTCGCGTATTTATAAAAAGCTACAGGGTGTTTCGAGAATCCGTCGGTGTGTGAGGTTATCGAAGGGGTGAAAAGAGCTCAAGAGGTGTTCGCATTTTAGGCACGTCACGTGTAGCGAAGAGATATACGCGAATGGTAGTCGATGTGGAAATGCTAATTGAAGGTTTTATGGCGAAAAGGAAGCGACCAGGGGTGAAACGCCGGTGATATCGAGTAATGAACTCGTAGCGGCGCTGATAAGAGCTCCCTAAATGGAGTTTCGCTCATTAACCTCGTGTAACGTACGGATTATCGAGCTCGATCGAGTCGAAATCCGCGCTAGTTTAGATAATTCGGTAGTTTTAATGATGGAAATTTAGTGTTCCTGTGTCCCAAGCCTTTGTAAAGATCCACAAAGTAATGAGATTGTGGTAGTTGTACGATATTTGACTCTTTTTTGCCATAGATGAGGCAACGAATCGGCGTATTTGGTTATTTTATTCTTTTGCGGCGGAAATTTTTATATTCACAAGACTCGAGAATTTAGAATTTTGAAAAACACCGAAAATGAGATGAGCGAACACTATCTTTTACGAATTCATCTTAATTTTAAGCTCGTGATTCTTTTTTGATGAACGAGTCGTTCGCGAACGTAAACGATGATGAACGAATAAACGATTTCAATTTTTCCTACGATTTTGTGATTTATAGCAAGTAATCGAAATTCGTTCAAGAACGATTCATTGAACAACTGATTCGTTCGTGAATGATTTGAATTTTTGATAAAAAGTGCACCGTTGGTCTCAAAAAATAATTTCTCGTAAAATTACAAATTTGTTCAAAAACGATTCCCCCATGAGATGTTTGATTCGTTCGCGAACGATTAATTGAATGACTGATTCGTCGGTGAACGACTTGGATTTTCAATTTAAAATGTTTTGTTCGTCTTACAAATTGATTTTGTAGAAAATCGTGGACTCGTTCGCAAACGATTCACCCAAGAGATGTTCGATTCGTTCGCGAACGATGTATTGAACCATTGATTCATTTGTGAATGACTTGGATTTTCGAGTAAAAGTGTTCTATTTGTTTTATAATTTGATTTTGTAAAGAATGATGAATTCGTTCGCGAGCCATTATCCTCTAAGATGTTTGATTCATTCGCGAACGATTCAATGAACGGCTGAATCGTTCACGAACGATTATGATTTTTGATAAAAAAATGTTCTATTCGTGTCGTAAATTAATTTTGTTACTGATGATAGATTCGTTCGCGAACGATTCACTAAAAAGATGTTTGATTTGTTCATAAACGATTCATTGAGCATTTAATTTGTTCACTAACGATTTTAGTTTCCTATGAAAGACGTTCTGTTCGTTTTATAATTCGACTTTGTAAAAAATAACGAATTCGTTCGCGAACGATTCCCACATGAATGTCCAACGCCGCTAAAAAATTTACACAGAGCGCTAAATTTTCACGTTTCACGTCGTCGACGAATCGCGCATTGACGAATTACGTGAAAAAACTCGACCGTTTGTAACGCGACATTAATCCTTTGTTATGTTTTGTTTTCGTGACGGACGTTTAGATGTCACCGGGACGCGACGGATCGGATACGGACATGGAACCGACGGCGTCTCAGTCGCAAGACTGCGAACCGACGCCGCCGCTGCAGCGGCACGGCTCGAAAAACAACTTCTACCTTCCGCCGTCCGGCAATCACGCTCACGTCGGCTCGATGACGCCGGTCGAAGGTATGATGGATGCTCACGCCATGTCACGGTCATACGTAGCTCGACCTAGTCCGCATATTAGAACCAGGTAAGCGTCGTAACCGTAAATGACCACCCTCGGTGAAGAACCACATCTGAGTATGCGATTTGCAGGGGTATGGAGGTAATGGGACCATCCCGTAGTCATACGCCGGATATCGACAGAGAACGGAATGGTAACGCGGTCAGTCCTAGTCCGACGATGCAACAACGAATCAAAGCCATCGGCGTGCCGACGCCGATCGCCTTATCTAGTCCATTACGACGGTAAGTGGAAGGTCGTCCGTATATAGGTTTACGGTGTCGATGACACGATTTACTTATTTTTTATCGCTCGCGTTTATTTTACAGCTCTCGGTTCCGAGAGGCGACAATGTGTTAATGCGATATTTTTACATTTTATTTTCACTTTTTTTTTTTGGTCTTATCGGTTACCGGCGGTATACGAAAATGACGTTAAGTATATTTTCTCGATTATCTCCTGTCTCCCCTCCTTCTCCATCGAGCTCGTATGTAAGTATCATGGTTTATGGAGAAGTTCCACAGAACACCTGTCATACTCCTACGTACGCCGATGTTGTTTACGAGTAGATTGTATACGTTTGTTTGCGAAGGCGAATCATTTATATACTCGATGACTCTTGGAGCGCAAAACGTGGGTTTATTCGGTTTGCAAAAGATACGACGCAACGGAAGGACATCAGGTGGAGGGGTGGAAAATTTGAAAAAATGATTCTATAACATGCAGCAAGTAGCTTGCGCCCTTTTTGAGTTACCTTCATAGATGAAATTTGAGCTTTTGAGCAAATACATGTTACCTGGTTTTATTTTCGTTCTATTTCATTAAATTTTCAAGATTTTTTGAAAGTTTTTCACTTTTGCGACGAAATTCGCCGAATTTGGTTTCAAATTTATGGGGCATCCGGTATATGCGCCATTAGGTTTTTATTTCGTGTTTATTTTCTTAATTTGAGTTATTTTTTTAATTCTTGAATTTTTTCAACGTCTCAAAGCATTTTAATAATTTTTGCAATTTTTTAGTTTTCTTTTGTTGATAATTTTCCTTTCGTTTTAACAATTGAGAAAAACGCACCATATGGGGCGTCTTTGAAAACATGGGGTAACATTGAACGATGATTTAAGCGAAACATTTTGGAGCATTTTGCAAAAGAATAATCTGAAACTGACCTATTTATTATAAACAAAGTAACACCGCAAATTTTTATCAATTTACAGGTCTTTTTTTTAATTTTAAAAATGTTTTTTATTTATGATAATTTTCGAAATATTGAAGCATCCGTAATTTTTTTACGTTATTTGAATCAATATTGTACTTTTATTTTTTTTCGCGTAATTTTAATTTTTTTTATTTTTTGATTTTATTGGTTTTATTTTCTGAAGCAAATTAATTTTTTTCTTAATTGTAGATTTGCAACAAAATTTACGAATTTTTATTCTCATAAGTCAAGTTACCCGAAATTTCGATTTTAAAATTCGTCATATGGTAACTTTGAAAGCAAGGGGTGATTTCGAACAACGGATTCTCTTCGTGATAAAATTGACTATTGCATAAAAACTATTTTTTCGAACTTTTTGCAATGAAAAATTCACACAATAGACAGTTTTCAAATTCATCCCATGTTTCTAGATTTCTCCAAGTGAAGTAACACTTCATTTTTTAAGCATTTTATTATTATTTTTTATTTTTTTTTAAATTACTTTTCTATGTGAGTGCTTCCAAAATTTTTGTATTTTTGTAAATTTTTGGACTTTTTATTTTTTGTATGATAATTAATTTTTTTTTCGAGTATTTCTATTTTTCATTAATTTTTAATACTGAAGATTTGTAGATAATTTGTTTATTTTTTTCTGAGTTTATATAAATTTTTTTCGCCAATTTAATTTTTATTTTTTTTTTTTTGTTGGTTCTTTAATCGAAGTTCATTTTGTCAATTTTTTTTGTTCGCTTATTATGAATAATTTAATTTTTTTTAATGTTACTGTAAAAACGATAAAAAATGAAAAAAAAAAATAATAATAATAATTGACAAAAATGGAAAATTCCAAAAAGTTTTAAGAAATTTATCGTAATAAAATAAAATATAATACAAAATTTTAAAACACCGTGATTCGCCTTCGAATGTGGTAGATGGTAGACCTTGAAGTACGTACCAGAAAACGACCCGACGAGTATTCCTCTAAGTAATGGACAAAGAACCTCCGTGTACGTGTATCGTAATTTCCCCTCCGCCTCCTTCGCCCATCCCTTCAACAAGGGATGCATAACGCTTTTGTTTGTTGCTACTTGGTACGCGTGTTTGAGGTAAAATTAACTAATTTTTATTCGCTTTGTCCTTAGCTCAAATCCGGGCACGCCGACTCAACCGCGAAGGCCGGACTTCATCGGAGTATCCGGCGGCGGCATGGGTAGCGGAGGCGGCGCTATCGTTTCAAACGTAGCCGCCGCGGCGGCGTATTACGATTACCAAAACGGCGTCGGCAGCGTCGGCCGACCGATGATGGCCGCCGGCCAGGGCAGTCCGCAGCGACGATTTTTATCGGAAGGTGAACTGCTGCGCGATAGTAATATGTCGAGCGCGGATATGCCGCCGCCGTATCCGCGTCCCAACAACACCGTGGACAATATAAGGGAGCTGGCCGGGTCGCCGCAACGTGGCCAATACACGTGGAAGGATAATTCGCCGAATTCGTTCTACCAGCATCGCACGACGGCCGCTACCTATGATCATTACCGATCGAATCCCACCAGTCCGACGCAACGTACTTATTACCCGGCGCTTCGCGGCGGCGTACCGGTATATCCGCCTCCGCAGTCGCCTCAGGTCAAGCGGAAAAACAGCGGGATCGTTTCCGGTGCCGGATCGGCGTCTACGTCGTCGATAAACGACGGCCGAAGACGACCGGTGTCGTTTGTACGCGCTTTGGAGATGTCCGATTCGGTGGAGATGCAGCAGCAGCAGCAACGCAACGTCAATGCTACCACTCCGACGCCGACGGCCGAACGAACTAGTCTTTATGATATGAATTACGAGATATCCGTGTAAAAGAGGGGAGATCGGTGACATGACGTGTGACCTAGCGATGGTCGAAGCACGTTCGTCCGATGGCCAATGAAATTCGAGGTTTTCTTCTCACTGTTGATCAAATGTATTTTTATTCTTTTTAGGAATATAACTCGCGTGTATTTGTAAATTACCGCCGAACCGAAGCGGAATATGATCACGAGGTGGAGCTGCTCTTCGAACAAATGCTAAGGTGCGCCGGAAAGCCAATGGAGTTACTCCTGTTTTTGTTTTTCGTTCGTTGTCAGTTGTCACGATATGTTTAGGTGGTTGTGCACGCACTTACCCCCTCCATTTATGTTTAAAACACCCATTTTTTCCGTTTTTGATAATTTCGGATTTTATATCGCGCTGCAAAAAATGTCTACCTTTTTGTTACCACAATCCAATCGACGTTGGGGATTCTGGTTTGAGAATTGTCAGAGGAAGGGGGTCGCGGAGTTGAATGTGATCGCGTTGTAAATGGCTCGTCGGGTTCGGATAAAATGGCGATTTGATTTTAATACGTGTTTATGTGTCGTTTAATTATCTGTGTGTACTTGTTTGTAAATTTATTAATGTAATTTCCGCTATTCGTCTCTCTCGTAGTCTATTGGTTTAATTTTTCCTGTTTGTGAAGCCAACCCGAGGCGATGATGTATTTTTTAGGTGCTGACTGTATTGTGTTGGATTTATTTTCCCCTCTTATTTTTGTTTTTATTTTCTCGCGAGATATTTTCATGTTGCTATAATGTTTTTTAATCTTTTTTTTCTGGTTTATCGTCGGATACTATAGAAGGGGGTATTCGTGAAGGGTACGCGGTGTTTTTTGGTAATGTATCGGAGGGTGTAAACTTGGGAGAAGTAAGGAGAGCCTGATGTCGGAAGATGGCGGTTCTGATGGCAGAAATTTTATGAGCGAAGTAGCTCGTTTAGATTTCGGATTAGTTAAATTACCTCATTAGCTTTTTTATTTGCCTCGTTGCGCTTTACAAAAATGATCATGTGGAAAAATTGCCTAATTTCGAAATAAAAGGCGCTAAAGTGCGAAAAAATTTTGAAAATGATGTAGCCCCTTCAATTTTTGAATTAGGCATAATTCGGTCACTATATTCTTTGCAGATCTTGTCGAACTCAACAAAAAAGTTCTTATGAAAAAACTGCTTTCTTTGGAATTAAAGACTTCAGGCAACTCGTCAATTTTTTTCTCATCCTTGGACACCTTCGATTGTTACCGAATCATCTAGTGGCTGAGGTTACTCTTTATTTTCGACGCGAGATTAAATCGTTTGTAATTATTTACAAATATATTATGGTAAACTCGAGATCGATGCGAAAATATTTTATCTCGTCTGCGATAACATTCAAAATAAATGAATGTTTAGACGAAGTAACGTTAAATAACTTTCATTTTCTTCTTGGTTTTTTTTCCAATTTAAACAAAATTTACCCATTTTGGATTAACTTTTGTTTTTATTTTTTATTTATTTATTTTTTTGTTATTCGAGCGCTTCTTTTTAACGAGGGTTTTACCACGCGTAATATGAAATCAGTGCCATGAAATATTCGATAGAAAGAATTTTTTCTCAATTACCATAATTTTTTGAGAGGTTTTTCAAAAGAGAAGCTTTTTTCGTACGTGAAATGTTACCACACTGAAACCGGTTTACATTTGTATATTTTATCGTGTTTTTCGTTTCGTGTATATTCTTTTCGCGGTATCATTAAGCTTGAATTTTTTGACGTATTTTTTTTTTTACTCCACTTTATACGTGTTTTTGTGTGTTCCTTTCCCGTTTTACATCGAGATTTAACGTTAGCTGACGATTAGAGAATGGAAGAAGAATATTACGTGGATATACGTATTGAACTGAGCGCATTACATGTTTTTTCTTTGGAGCGAATATCATAATAAAAAAGAAAGTTTGGGATGGAATCGAAAAAAAAGATGGTTGTATATTTGAGAAACTATCGACATATCGCTTTATCGAAATTTTCGTATTTTTTGTACTCGTGTTAAGATTGGGCAGTAATTTATTGCAATCCGTTTTTTGAGGCTGGTGTTTGAAATGCCATGAAATTTAATTTTTTAATTTTTTTCTTTTTTGTAATGTATCATGCGTATATCTGCGAGAAATGGGGTTTAAATGAGATCCTTTTTTATTTATAAAGTGATGCAACGTGTATCTGGTTGAACAGTATTTATGGTATTATGAATGTACTGAAGCTTGGTGCCTTGGGAAGACAAGGTATTTTTGTAATTTATTTCATGTTTCCCTACTTTTTTTTTCGAGTATTTATATTTTAATTTACCCCTTCAGTTCGATGTACATCTCCCTCAAATGATTTGAAGAGGAATCATTTTTAAAGGTTTATTTTTATCGGCATCGTGTGTATATATCGATTATGTTTAATTTGGTTGTGCTCGTGTTTTTTTTTCATTTTATTTTTTTTTAATTGTAGTGAAATATAGAAGGTATATTAACTACGTTTATATATTCGTACTTACTAAATATATAAATTCTGTTGTTTTTTTTCACGGCGTTGGTGGTTTTTGCGGTGGTGAGGTTGAAGAGTTTTGGAAAATGGAATGTTACCAAAGAACATTTTGTATGTGACACCGTTGAGTCAATCAAATCAATACGTGGATGATTTAGATGAAAAAAAGAGAACTTTTTTCAAATTATTCTATTGAGAGTAATGACCCCAGAAATGGATTCCACGGGTCCGAAAATCTATATTTTGACATGCCATCAATACGATACAATACATTTAAAACGTAATTAATTAGTTACTGGTATTCTAACTGGCAGAATTTGGCGGAAAATGTCGTATTTTTCTTATTCGAGGTCGCTGATCACAGATCCGACCTCAAAAATATACATTTCCCAAAGAATTTTCAAAATGGAAATTCGATCGGACGCACCGTACGAGCTAGAGAGAAATCGATGGCGGAAATCGATTCTACGGGTCCGAAAACCTATATTTTGACTCCTCATACGTCTCGATCGGTCTTGTGGTGCCCAACATGAAGGTAATAAAAGTAGCAAGCGTTTCGTGAATACGTAATTAGGTAAAAATGACGTTTTTTCGCCTAATTACGTATTCACGAAACGCATCTACGTATTGGATTTATTGAGAAATATTAAAGCGCAACCTATCGGATAATTCCTGAACTTAGTGCACGGCAAGCAAAACAGAGATTGAACTTCGTAATCGTAAGTGTTAATTTGACAGCCGCCATCTTTGTTTGGCTTGTTCAAAATCGAAAATTTTGAAAAAAATTTCAAATTTGGGGGCCGTAAGTGGTATCAATTTCTTTAGCTCGTTCCCACGATTGCAAATCTGGTCGAATTTTTCCAAAATATTCACGCAATCAAGAGTAATTGACGTTAATTGTTGAAGTTACTGATAACAGCTTCGTAACAATAGAAATCAGTGTGTCCTTCATATCAGTGAAAAGTCGTAATTTTTGGAATTTTATTTCAGGACTCCTGGGGTTAATTAAGGTGAATGAGGGGTGGTTTGGAGGGTTTTCGATGACGCTGAATCGAATGACGTAGTTAGTTTTTCGTTACGATCATTATTTTCCGAGATATCATGAATTATTTATCACTAATTCAATACGCGATATTTCGGAAAATAATGATCGTAGCGAAAAACTAACTACGTCATTCGATTCAGCGTCATCGAAAACCCTCCCGACCACCCCTCATTCACCTTAATTAACCCCAGGAGTCCTGGAATAAAATTCCAAAAATTACGACTTTTCACTCATATGAGGGACACACTGATTTCTATTGTTACGAAGCTGTTATCAGTAACTTCAACAATTAACGTCAATTACTCTTGATTGCGTGAATATTTTGGAAAAATTCGACCAGATTTGCAATCGTGGGAACGAGCTAAAGAAATTGATACCACTTACGGCCCCCAAATTTGAAATTTTTTTCAAAATTTTCGATTTTGAACAACCCAAATGAAGATGGCGGCTGTCACATAACACTTTTACGAAATAAATTTATCTTCGGCTCCTGAAGGGCTACGAAAGCGTATGAGTAGTCTAATTAGGGGTAATCGACTACGGGGAATCGATTGCCGCTATCAGTTTTACTCTATCTGGTACCGTGTATTCGATCGAATTTCGATGTTGAAAATTTCTTCTCGATGGTATGTTTCTGAAGTCGAATTCGTGTTTAGCGACCTTGAGCTAGTAAAATAAGACATTTTTCGCGAATTTCTGCCAGTTAGAATGGCGGTAATTAATTAATTTTGTTTTGACACGTGTCGTACCGGTTGCTTACCTAGGAGATCGTGTAAGCGGAGATATACCAAATTATATCGTTTTACCGCGATCTACGGCGCAGATCATTGATCAAAAAGTGGTATGTTGGTAAATCGAGGTCGCTGAACTCGAATCTGACCTCAAAAACATATCGCAGAGAAATTTTCACAGCAAACACAACTCTAATATAGTAAAAATACATTCCGAATTAATAAAAATCCCGGCATAAATTTTATTCACCAAATAAAAAAAATCCATTCTAATACACTTGGTAAAAATTCGACGACTCGAATATCAACGCACACTTGAAGCACAGCGCACAGGAACAAATTACAAAATAAAACGCGAGATCTACAACGTAGCGAGATTTAAAACATCGTAAAAAATTTGTCATTAAAATTGCCATAATACAAATATAAAATAGGTAATATAATCATGGTGATTTCTCAAGTGCTATGTGGAACTACACGATACGGACGATGACGAATTTGAAAAAAAAGCGTAGATAGTTTTCTTTCGATACGTCGTTGACTTTAATTTCACACAATTTTCACTTGACCTTTGTGTTTATCTTCATCTTCGGCACTAAGACTGGTTTCAGTTTCGGTTGCTGCAGTAGCATTGCTTTCTTCGATTGATGCTCTGGTACTGGTTTCTGTCACCTGAAAATATAATTTAAGTTTTGTATAAACCAATTTATTGATAAATTAAAGGTAACCTACACTGGATGGCATATTTTGTAGTTGAATTTCTTCCAAACGAGCAATAGGTCTACGAACAAACCTCGGTGATGATTCAGACGACGTCAACGGAGTGCTTTTGCTCGAATCTTCGTCTAAATGTTACGTATAGTTGATTAGTTCAGCTGATATAACAAAGTCTCAATAAAATTAATAGTTTACCAAAAGCGTAATGCGATTTTAACGAGGATACGACACCCGAGATGGTCTTCGTAACCGATTGAGGCTGCTTATAGCACGATCCATCTGTTGAAATCACCATTTATAGGACAATATGAAAATCCATCACGTGGATGAAAATAATAGAGATACATACACAACAACGAAGATGCCGATTGATGCCTGGATGCTAGTACATTATAAGATTGCACACTCGAAGATGCCCCTTGATTAGAAACAGGTAAATCGAGTAATTTAGCGATCTGTAGCATTTTCTTTTTACGAGCTTTAGCTCGACCTTTCACCAATCTACGATTATACAAAAGATACACGGTGTAGAACACGAAACAAAATATTATACAAATGGAGTGGTAAAAATTGTACTTTTGTTTAGCGGCCATGCACCGGATATGGTCATCAAAAAGGAATTTGGCTGTATAAGCAGTTCCAATGTTCGTATGGTGAATGGTAACATGCAAACATTTTGATTCTTCTTTATCTCCAGTCACCTAGATAATTAAATAATAGATAAAACAATTACAGAAAACTCCTCGAATGTTCAAACAGCGGAAATCTTGAACTATTCGACCTACTTCTACATCCTGCAAGAATCCCGCCAACTTCGTAACACCCCAACCAAACAACCTGGGATGTGGTTCGACCAAAATCAACTGGTTGCTATCTGTCGCCAAGAATCTACGACATTTTGTACCGTCTTTGCTCACTACGATGCAATTAATCAAATCGCTATGATCTGCGAACATGAACTAGTGTTAAAATGCAAATAATCTATTCAAGCTAATCGATAGCTTGAAAAAATACGTCGAAAAAATGAAAAAAAAATACTGAACCTATGAACTTACTTAAATCTAACGAAGTGCCAACCGATATATAGGTATTTTTATCGGTCAACGGTAACTGATTTTCGATTTCTTCTGATAAGCATAACACAAGATCGCGTATCAAAAGAAATACGCGAATAGCTCGACGTACCCGTTCAACCTTTAATTAGATCATATGCTTATTTCTGAAGGAAATCTTTCAAAATTCCACATGTTTACCTCGCCACATGGTAACCGTTTACAAAATTCGACACCAGTCATCGGCGTATTAGCTGGTTGCATAAGTAAATTCGAATCCATCATTAGAAATTCTACATTCAAAGGTTTCTTCTTTATGTCGTAATATTCGTCTTCGAACATGTCTAAAAATATGTCTTCATTCTGAAACAGATCACCGGGCTGTAGAATATCTACTTCGCAAAGCGATTACGTAGTTAATAAAATACCCTATAATAATTCCGAAGCAACGACGTGCTCTCTTCTTTAGCTCCAATCACAGCCGCGTAATGTTCATCCAACAAGATACTTTTGCCATCAACCATAACTAGATTCCTCAATAACATCGTCGTCAATTCCAACGTTACCAGACGGACACGACAGGCTGAAAATAGACCTGTTCGTTGACACCAGGCCATCAATATTTTCACCATCACCGTTAGTTAGTCCCATTATTAATATTTTTATTTACCTGGTTGACAGCTTATTGAGATAATTTGAATCAATTGCTCAATCAACGAAGCGCTATATTTCGGCGTAGGATCGGATTCTTTTGGTATTAAGAATCCTTCCAGTAAATATTGCTCGATACCTAATCACGTGAAAATAAGTTGTTTAATTATTTCGTATATTTGAAGGAAATAGTGATTTAGGTTCTAAATTATATACCCGAATTTGTGGATATCGCGTGTAGTAAACATAAAGCAAATAAGACGGCGTAATCGTTCTCTCGACATCTTAAATTATCTAGGATCGCTTCCAAAAATGAACCAGTTCTGACGGTTATTTCTAAAAGAAATCAACACAATAGTCAGTAAAAAAAAATCATAAATATGGAAAAAGTAATTGAACGAACGAACGATCTTCATCGTTTAAAAAATATTACAAAATAGTTTACAAAGGATTTATCATTTAATTCTCATTAATTATCAAGAACGAAGAACGTGAAATTGCGTAAAATAAAATGATTTAGGCGTAAAAACAAATCACGAAATATACCGAAGCGATCACGTTATTTATATGAATAATTTACCTTGAGCTAATCTCTGTTCTTTTTCCTCGTCGGTGATATTAATGCTATATACCGAAGTAATCGGAAACCTAGTCATAGATTCGGCGTTATCTACAAAATTCAACATTATAGTATCAGCATATTTTATACGAAGTATAATAAAAAAATTTGCTCACTGGAATCACAGCCATCATCTTTTATTCCATTACTTTCCTTTGAATTTAGCGACGCTTCCAAAGCATCTTTGATTTGCTTAGGCTCATCGAAAGACTAGAAAAAATACGTATAAGAAACAACATCGATGAAATCATTACTTCTTCGAATACGACTTACTGTGTTATCGTCATTGATATCATTTTTAGACTTTACGTTATCCGGTGTCCCTTTAAGTAATATTTTAGCCAACGCGTTCACCAATTTCCTCTCTTTGATGATAAGGAAAACTTGCGATAGTAGAAAAAGCGACAACGAGGAACTTATATGAGTTTGTTTGTCGTGCTGCAAACGAAAATACATTAACCTCGTGAAATCGTCTTTGATTGAGTAATCATTACCTGGACGGAAAATAGAGTATTCTTCAACGGTAACAGAGACATGATATACCACGGTATGAGCAATTTATTGAGCAAATGTTCGATCAAAACGATATTCAGATCTTCAATATTTAAACATAAAATATCATTTAAATAATGCAAATGATCTAGATGCCCTGCAACTAAATCTGAAAGACGGTTTTGTCCTACTTGGCTGCAAATTACAACAAAAACTCAGTAAATCGACGGATACCAGCGTTGGTTATAAAATAAACTTACGTAATATCACCATGAATACACGAATCCAACTCCATGATATGTTTACCAATGAACCAGACTAAATTAGAAAAATACGGCGCTGCTGTTTTATCTCTAATGAATTGTAGCATTGATTTGTCATCTACTTTGTACACATTCAGCGTTAATGTTCGTACAGCTATTCGTACCATTGATTCGGGATGATTGAAAAACTTTATCGCTTCTGTGTAAAGTGGGAAATCGTTGGTATGCTGAAAGGGCAATTCAGTTAATTGATCGCGTCATTTATACATTTTCGATACATTGTATTACACACCTCGTTGTAGAAGAAATTTATCGTATGACAGTTTAATTTCAAAGAGAGAGTTTTCAGAAATGATATATAATAAGCCATCACCTCTTCATCGGAGAAATCGAATTTATGAACAATTATCGAATTTACGTGGTTCATGCTGAGAAGATAATCTGTTGAGAATACAAAATCATCAAGTAGGCTATAAACAGAACGAGATTTACGTTGCATAGATATACTCACAAAGTGAAGTTTCGTTTCTGATATTTTCGAATAATATGTTCAAGGTTTGAAGCAACTGCACGCAAACGTAACTTCCACATTTTTGTTTGAGTATTTTCAGAAAAAAAGACAACATGTTCTTTTCGAGAAAAAAACTGCAAGAACAATACAAGTTGTCAATAGTGGTATTTATTACAAATAAAAGGGAAAATACGCTTACTCAAACACACTACTATCATTTTGATCACCCCAAATTAAAATTTCTGCAATGGATCGCAACGTTTCAACAAGTAGTCCACGGTTACTATCAGATACGGTCTGGTTTTTTGAAAGTACATTGTATAAATACCTGGAATTCAAGTCATTTCATTAGTAATATTGATTTTCTAACGAAATATGGACCGTTTAAAATACAAGTACGTAGGCGTAAACGACGCCAATTTGAACATCAAATTTCTTCAACAGAAACCTTATAAAACAGTTGTAATACGGGATGTGATCAACAACCGTTGAACTATCAATTTTTAATATAAATTCATACATTCTTACTTCAAATGTTCCAAGGAATGAGGATTTTTAGGTTTCCATATATTTTTCCCGAACCAATTTCTGTTACGGAACATCTTTGATGAAATTTGCACAAATTATGATTATGACTCGCGATCGTTTCCGAGGTATTGCGAGTGTTTTAAAGTGAATAAACATGTAGCTACATATTTTTCATGTTTTTGAAATCACATTTGTTCAGAAACATTAAAACAATCGCGAATTAATTAACAATAATTCGGAAATTTTCTAATATTCGTACGTTTACATTTTATTTCAAGAATATTTCAAGACGATTTTTTTTTCTTATTCCTACCAACATGTTTGAGATTTGTAAAAAATGGCAATACTGATAATATTCCGATACCAAAATTACCGTAATTTTGTAATTCCAACTTTCACATTTTACGCACACTATTTTTATTAAATAAGAATTTCTATTTTTTTCCAAAATAATTGATTTGTTTTTCAAATTATAAAATTTTATAAGCTTTTATTTAAAAAAAAATATTAATGGGTTTTTTAAAGGTAAAATTTATCTGGTTAAAGAGACAAAAAACAAAAATTCAAGTGTCTTTTGACTTGGAATTTAATGTTTAAGTACCAACTTGTAAACTTTCATTTCGCGAAGAAAATTCACTAACTTGAAATTGATTTTTTTGTGCTAATTTATCAATTTAACTATTTTTTAAACAATGAAATCAATTTTAAAGTAATTTTAATTTATTATCGTATAATTTTTAAAACTTCATGAGGCTCGATTTGCAATATCGATGAAAATGTAGATTTCATAAAATCAAGGCAAAAAATTATCTTGGAAATGACATTTTAAAATTCAATTAGAAAGCAACACTGCTTTTGTTCTTCAAAGTTTAGAAGGACCGTACCGCAGTGATTAAAATACTTTATTTCCTATATTATTTTAATTAAAATGCGA
Source organism: Maconellicoccus hirsutus (assembly GCA_003261595.1). NCBI lineage: Eukaryota > Metazoa > Arthropoda > Insecta > Hemiptera > Pseudococcidae > Maconellicoccus > Maconellicoccus hirsutus. The sequence continues at coordinate 37,020 of QBDW01006224.1, read as the reverse complement.
GAAATGTTTCTTTAATCGAGGTTAATTAGTGTTACTTAAACTCATAAAAAACCCGGTATCAAAATGTCTTTAATTCTGAAACGTGTACGTTTACCCATTCAAAACACCATCGTTCAAGTCAACAGAAGATCATCAAACGCACTACTTTATAGAAATAAGTCAACTTTAGCCGATATAAATAATTGCAGAGTCCGTAATCGCCTCCTTCTGAATAAGGTATCGATTAGTTCAAATACGTTTAGAGTATTATGCCTGTACGCATTCAAACACTTTATCTGGTGGTAAGCTAAAACACCAAAACCATCGGGGTATTTCGAATTTTCGATCGGTATAACTAGACTAGACAAAGTCTTATCAACGACCCCGTTGTTTTAACGCTTTTGTTTGTTTTGGCCAGTGGTCATGTTTGCATGAACAGCTTAGACGGATCAGTAATCGCAATAAGCCACCATGGGCACGAACTACGATTGCCCATATTGAGGAAAAAGTTTTGAAAGTGTGCAAGGCGTATGACAAAATAACAGCTGACAAGGTATACCTCTATTAATATTACAACAGGATCGTTTTTATCTTGTTGCAGACGAACTTTTTGTACACACCGATACGTGGATACGCGGTCAAAAATCCTCTCACCTTTGATTTTATTAGACAGAGGGTATTATTAGTTCTACAACTTTATGATAAAGTTGATCCGGAGAAGGTATAATTAGTAAATTTTATCGGTTTGTTGTGAGGTTTTTCTGCGACAAAGTAAAACATCTAATTAAATAAGAATTAAGTCTTGATTATGTACTAAAATATGATTTCGTTTTTTTACAGCTGACGCTCGACTCGCATTTCACCAACGATCTTGGTTTGGATTCGTTAGATCATGTAGAAGTTATCATGGCAATGGAAGATGAATTCGGTAAGTTGTGTTGTTTTCTTTGTTATGCTGAAATTACTTCAAGAATTCTTTTTTCAGGATTCGAAATACCCGATGAGCATGCGGAGAAATTAATGACCCCTAAGGATATTGTACAGTATGTCGCCGATAGAGAAGACATCTATGAATAAATCTATGTTATTGACTTTTTAAAATGTTAGTAGATGCAAATAAATGGTTATATTTTACATCTATGTTTTGTACTGTGTACAATCGAAATGTACTGTTGTTAGTTTTTCCAGATTAGGCGTACACGTTATGTAATGTTTTTAAGTTGAAATATACTATACTTTCAAGTACACCGTTAATCCATTATACTATTAATCCAAGCTGATAAGTATCTCATTTGGATTAACCATTTTCTTTAATTTCGCATAGTTAGCTGAGTAATACACAATCCGATAAATTTCATAATTTATTCATCACAATGTAAAAAAATCCCATGGTGAAAAAGTAACAATACGCTTTATTCTTTGTTATCACAAACGTCCATAGTTTCGTTTACTACGTCGGGGACCGAACAAGTACTTTGTTCTGTGACCATTGTCGAAACTTCTTGACTTTCCTCTTCAGAAATGTCTTCAGCTTGGTAGCGTTCAAAGACCAAAATTAATTCGCAGTGAGGCGTATGCGGAAAATTATCCACCGGAATAGCCTTCGTTGGTATAAACTGAGTACCGAGTAATGTTTTGGAAGGACGTCGTCCTAAATCGATGAAATTCCTCAGGGCTGCTTTTGGATTACACGAGACATAAATGAGTTTATTGATGTTACTAGTACGTCTTAATTGCATCAAGGCTTTTTTATCTGAAATACAAGTCTCTCAGTACAAAGAGCAGTGATAACAAAGTTATCTTTTAGGCTACATACGTAATCCAGCTCGAGGCGGGTCCACGACCGCAATTATCTCTTCATGTTTGGCTAGGTTAATTATTGAGCCCAAAACTTCTTCCGCTTTTCCGAGATGAAATTCGCAATTATTTACGTTGTTTTGCTTACAATTGACGTTTGCATTTTCAACGGCAGCTGGCTCAGATTCTATGCCAAGTACTTGACTACATTTCTGTAAATAAGATCATTATAAAAGGTGTCTCCAAAATGAGAATGGGAGAAATTATGGACATACTTTAGATAAACATAGACCTATTGTACCAGTACCGCAACAGACATCTAGTAAAGTGACGTCTTTATTGGAGGGTATATTTTCAGCAACTACATTAAATAAGATTTCTGCGGCGTCTGTGTGCACTTGGAAAAAAGAGAATGGAGATATTGAGAATTTCAAATCGTACAAGACTTCTGTGATTGTAGCAGTACCGGAGAGTAAATCCAATGATTTACCGTCGTAGCTCCTTTCCCTTTTCAGAAAGATCAGTCAATTAGACGAAAATACGAATTGAAAAAATAAAATAAAAGTACCAACATACATGGTGGAAGTGTTTTGAAAATATAACGATGTAAGGCTACAAATCTTTCCTTCTTCTTCTTCGAAAAATTTAACAATATCTTTTTTCGTTTGGTTCAATTGTTCGACAGTAACATTATCCGCGTTACCGCCTACCATAACCATTATTTCATTGGTATTCATACCCATACGTATGGTCAATTGTTTCCAAAATCCTTTTTGGTACACAGGATTGAAAACATCCAGTTCAGATTTTCGAATAAATTTCTCAAATACCTGAAACGATTTTCATGAAACGACAGTTTACGATGTGATTACCATAAGAACTATTTACTTTAACGACTTGCTTCATATGATCAGGAACATGAGGCATATTGTCAACCGGCCCTATACTAGTACTTCCTTTTACATAAGCCCCATATCTGAATCCAATAGTTTTCAAACCAGTCGCATCGTTCATTCCTGCAAAAATGTTATGATAAATTGATTCATTTCAGATAATTCTGTAACATCAATCCACATACCAATGCTAAATTCACATTTATTCCTATATCCTTTATTGATTTGGTCAAAAGGCACGTGTCTAATGTCTTGTAATTCGCAAATAGTACCGTTATTAGATTTTACACGATCCTCTAAGTAAGTTAAAGCTTTGATATTTCTATTATCACGAATCAACTCCTTAGAAAGGTCCAATAACAGTTTCTTCATATCTTTCATTTTAGTTGCCAACTGCAAAAAACACATCGTTGTCATTTAGATCGTAAGTATCGAGAAATTGACAATTTTCAGTACCTGCTTCTCGTAAGGCATGCTCCATAATGGAACAGTACTATTCTTCAAGCATTCATCTGGTGAGAGCTTCAAAGCGAGATTTTGTTTTTGAAGTTGTTCTTCTGTTAATGCATTTCGTTTCTTGAAATAGGGATCTGGTACAGCTGTAGCTGTCTGTAAAGTTATTAGGTTATTAAAAAGAAAAAGAAAGTAAATAAGTGCATTTTGCTTACATGAGCTGTTAGTTTATTGTTTTTCCACGTGTAACCGTTCAAGATTTCAACAGCATGGTTTCTATCCTTTTCAGAACGAAAATTCAAGTATATCCAGGGGCCTCGTCTCTTGGGTGGTTTAATTTTACAGCAATTTAAATGCAGCTTATCGTTGAGAAGTTTCCTGAATTCCTAATGAAATAGACTTTACGTTCAACAAAATGTTGTAAGATGTGTATAAAACGTTAAGTACTTACACTGATCCCGTAGAATTTCGGTAATCCTCGAACTTCTATTTTAAATTTCTCCGACGTGAAGCGGTCAGTTTTCAAGTAACCATAAGCATCATCTGAAGAATTCACGGAAGGTTCAACGATAGATATTGCGTCTTGAAGTGTAGAATTAACGGGTTCAGTTGTGGTTTCCATTTCATTTAAAATTATGACAGAAGAAATCATAAAATGTGAAGTAATTACAGTTGAATTAAAAGCGGCAAGGGCCATCTAAGTGATAAAAAAACACATGTTGACAACGGTGACGTCATTGCGATATCAGCCAATAATCATTACTCTTGGTGAATACATTATCATACCTGTGATATTTCGAAAAGTATGAGAAATAATAAAAAATACAAATTTAATCCTAATTTGATAAAATTTCAGAAGATTTATCAAAATCAAATATAAAACAATGATTTAGATTACTGAAGTCTTACAAATTCGATATTCATGACTTTGTTGAGCATTTTCAAGTTTTAAATACCTCACTTTCAGTAATTCAGAGAAATACTTACCGGAACTGATGAAACTTTTGATTTTGACTAAGCTTCGATGTTTTCATCATTTTTTATCATCTTATCGCGTATTTTCAATGGGCTTGATAATCATTTAATTTATAAAAATTGAAATTGTATGCGTAGAAGAAATGTAACTCTAATGTGTATAGGTGACTAGGTGTATGTGTAATTGTGTAATGGCCAATGGGTACAACTTTGTAAGCTGTGAGTAGCTGTGAGGAATTTATTGGAGATATTTTCAAGTTATTATACTCGTACATGTTAAGCTTGACCATTCCAACATACTATCGAACAATATCTAATTTTTTCATTGAGATTCATTATGTAAATTCGTAAAAAAAAACAATAAGCAATATTTACTGTTCGTCAAATCTTATTTCAGAAGTAGCTGACGTTTATTATTATTTTTTTGTAAAAACGTTTTCATACTTCATTATGATTTTTTGAAGTTGTGGAAAGTAAAAATCAAACTTTTTAAAATTGAAAAGTCTTTTTAAATTTAAATTTTATATTTATTTAAAAAAAAATCTCTTGCTTTTAAACTTCGATGAAGTCACAACGCTTATGAGCCAATCAGCATTCTTGATCAAGATTGATGACTGGGTGGGGTATAGTGGGGTATCAGTCCACAAGAGTGAAGGGAATGCATAGCTTTCACGTGTCTTTTAAAAAACAAAAATAAAAAAAATTAGTTAAAATTTTACAATTTGATTGTAATTACCCATCTTTATTAGATAATTTTTTCTCAAAATCTTACAATTATGAAATTTACATTTACCTTTCAAATTTATGTTATACCTACTTTCAAAAAAAAAATTCTGCGACTGGAAAATTTACAATATATCTTATCAAAGTTGAAACATTTATCAGTAATTCATTACGATTACAAGTCGTAAAAACCAGACAAACTTTGAGGCAAATAAACTTTGACATTTGTCATCACTCATCATTAATAAATTACGAATCATATATTTACACAAGAATCGTTACATATAAAATACAAATTCCAAAATTCCACTTTTCGCTCGGGACGTGTAACTATTTCCGTAATTTCTCAGTTCTTACATCGTAGTCATAGTTCGCGAAGTGCTGAAAATGTTCAGAAGATTAGTTATTCCTAATTTGCACAAAATGAGAACTTATTCTACAAATCATGGCAATCTAACGGACATCAAACTAGACACCTTAGCAGGTAAAGATTCGGGTATTTTCGTCATAACATTTAACAGGCCATCGGTACGAAATGCCATAAATAGAAACATGATAAAGGAATTTTCTCAAACTCTGGATTACATTAGTTTCAACAAAAACGCCAGAGTACTTATCCTCCGAAGTCAAACTCAGGGAGTCTTTTGTGCGGGCGCTGATCTCAAAGAACGTACTACCATGTCACCAGCTGAAACTCATCAAATGGTGTATAAATTTCGAGCTCTAACGCAGCACATTGAAGCAACACCTATTCCTGTGATAGCTGCGATTGACGGAGTTGCTCTTGGAGGTGGTTTTGAATTAGCTCTAGCCTGTGATATCAGAGTAGCTTCGTCGAACGCTAAATTTGGATTAGTAGAGACGAAGCTAGCTATTATTCCCGGTGGAGGAGGCACTCAACGGTTACCCAGAATTGTTGGTCCATCTATCGCCAAGGAATTAATTTTCACCGGTCGAATCATAGATGCTGAAACTGCCAAGACCTATGGCGTTGTGAATCATGTCGTTGAGCAAGACAACGACAACAGTGCAGCTTTTAATAAAGCGTTACAAATATCTGAAGAAATTCTTCCCAATGGTCCTGTAGGTATTAAGATGGCTAAAGCTGCTATAAACAAAGGTCTCGAAGTTGATTTAAATACCGGTTGTGCTATTGAAGAGTCGTGCTATGCTCAAGTTATACCAACCAAGGATCGATTGGAAGGATTAGCTGCATTTTTGGCCAAAAGATCTCCTAAGTATATTGGCGAATGATAGAAATGAGTTTATTTTTGTTGCTTAATTCATCTCAATTTTCATGGTGTAAGGGTTTGTAAAACTACCAATTGTCCATAGGAAACATTCTGTGATATATTTTAAAATACATTATTAATTATCGTTGTTATTTCGAATTACTATTTATTCATGGTTTCTCGTTCAAATCACAAATATTCAAAGCACCTCTTTCAACATGAAAATGAATCACCTCTTCATTTCTATGAAATAGCAGCATGGAACCTTTGGAAATTATTCTCAGTCAACAGCAATAAATATTTATTATTTAAAGACACATTAAATAATTTAAAAGTTCAAGGAAGAGTATTATATCACAATAATTTCTATTCGTCTTAAGTACATTTCATGATGTAATGTCTAATAAGGCAAAAGGATTCAAAGGTGGAAATTCACGCAAAACTAGTAATTAAAAGAAATCGTGCAAAAATAAATTTTCATATTTTTAATAATATTTTCACTAACCAATTTACGCTATGGCGGTACATTTTGTAAACTTTCACTAAAATTTTTTTAACGGGAAGACGAACACAAAAAGAGAAAAGAATCACACGAACCAAACCCAAGTCCTTAGTACAATTCCTGTCTTCATTATAATTAATCATAATGTATCACAATGTTACGAAACAAACGCAAAATAAAAACGTTCAAAGTTCATGGCGCTTCCGTGATAAATAATAAAAACATTTTGTAAAAAACACATTTTGTTTTTTGTTCTAAAAATTAGGAGTTGAGAAGACTGGTAATTTCTCTATAAGATGTTGAAATCGGTTCAATACATCTTTCATTTTTGCTTTTATGGTGTTTCTCAGTAGTTTTCGAATTATTTTCTTTACAGATGTTTAACATGATTAATACTACGTCGTTTCTTCATCATTGATGATTATTTATCTGTTGCATAAATATCACGCTGATGGGTATCCCCAACTCGCAATCACCTAGTTTGACTAGTCGTATTTCACAATTCAATGATGTTATTAATTTTTGTTAATCCAAAAAATAATTATCATTGAAAAATGAATCGAAAAAATAAAATGGAATCAGGATCAGGTATAATAAATACTACTAATACCGAATACGGTAGACTAGATTAAAGCGAAAAAGTCGCCGAGGAATGACCTAATCGATGTTTCATCGAAATTTTAACAGAGAGATTAGAATGCGTAAGAAAAACAACAACCACGTAAACTTATTAAAAGGCAACAAAATATACCATCACTCAAGGGAGCAACAGCGAAAACGATACTAATTAAAATTCTCCCATCTTAGATGCAGCTCCTCCGTTGGAATTTGAATAAAAATGATTGAAAACAGCCAAATAATGCACACTAGCACCTAAAATAACACACAAGTGCCAAATAGCATGCGCAAATGGTACGATGCCATCGCATCTATAGAATACAACTCCTATCAGGTATAATGCTCCAGATAATTTCAGCTCAGAGATTCCGGGAAAGTTCATCTATACAAAATAACTCATTAAAATGGAGCATTTCCTCAAATTTACTATCACAAAGTAATTACTTGGTAGTCGAGGAATAGAGCAGGCAGTACACCGTAGAAAACATAAAAAGCTATTCCCAAAAGTGGAAATTTCTTGCTGCATGTCTAAAAGTTTCAATTATTATTATACATCTAAATACTAAAGAGTTTCTCAAGTACACTAACCAGTTCAAATAAAACTCCAAGGCCAGCAAATATCCACATCAACCATTGCAAATTAGAAAATATTTGATTTTCTGGGAATGGTACCAACATCAACCAAGGTGCATAGCAGGCAGCGATAAATATATAAATAATAGCACGATCTGATTTCCTCAGTTGTTCTATAAGTCTCCTATGGGATACCCAATGAAACTAGTCATTTTCTACTCAAAACTCGGTCAACAGACAAGTAATATTGTATACATACACATCATCATTAAAGTAGAACGCAGTATGAAATGCAGCCGAAATGAAAAACAAAACGATTAAATTCAATCCATACATTAATGCAATGAAAAACAAATTGCTTGTGGAAGCATTAACCATTAGAACGATTGCGGCGATAATAGCAACTGGAACCATAGCCTGTAGAAAACATACATAATCCTTTAGTTCTGTGGTATACTTTAATATATTTATTAACATACTTACAGCATGAGTAAAAATATTAGCTATATGTTCAGCTTCAGTAGGTGTATATGGCCTGCCCTTCAGCCTTTTATTCATCATCCAACTACAATCCATCGTGAAACTAAAAGGAAGTAAAAGATGCAATGACGTTGTCAACTTGAGCGAGTTAATGGTAAATGTATACTTACTTCTTAATAATTAATATGGTAACGTTTCACTGTTACAAAATTAAGAGAGAAATGGTAACTTTGAAAACTTATATTGGAATTTAAAAAAAATGAATACACCGAGAGATACACTTCAGCGTAGATTTTTCTCTCGCTGAAAAGGTACAGATTGTATAAAGATCACTCATGAGATTCTATGTAACTTTATGTTCATATTAAGGAACGTAAACGAAGAATTGTTAACTAAGCATTATAAACTATAAATAATTGAATAAAGCTTTCATCACGATCAAAGTTTCCTTTTGCCTTTGAAATTCTTGAACAGTGAAAAAAATATCAATAAATTCAAAAGCCAACCCAATTTCGCGCCTGCGGCCAAGGTTAAAGTTCAACGCAAAAAATGGTAAAAACTATGTAAATTACTGTAAGTTTACAGTAAATCATTAAAATGATATTTCATCGAAACGACAAAAAGCCAAAAATAGCAAAATGATTTACAATGTTACATAAACTTAGACATAAATATTGGTTATTGTAATTTTATTTTTCATTTTTTCTGAAAAATTCCACGATATTTCGATAATAATATTATTAATGATGTTCAATTTTATAATTTAGTTCTTTAATTACTGTAGTTAGAAAAAATTAAGGCGATCAAAGCAAATTGATTTATTTTCGAAACAACTATGAGCCAAATTTTACTTAGAAAAAAACCATTAGTTGGTAACATTGCTAACTTTTTATTATATCGGGATCAGCTGATTTAATTTAAAATTGAAATTGAGACGCAAAATTCAAGGACTTTGTTTTCATTTTACCAAGAACAATAATTCTGTTCCTTTGTGGAAAAATCACCTTAATTTTTGTTAATATTTGACATGTTCGTCTTTTTAATTTTTTAATTATTATTACTAATGAACGCTGATACAGCAAACTCAAATGAAATCTACTATGTCGACTTTAATCAAGACTGCACGTAAGTACAAACCTTGGTATTTACTTTGTTTAGTAAAGTGCGTATTACTTTTGTGGCTGGAAATATCATCGAAATAATTTTAAAATCTAATACTTCCTGGTTATTTTGACCTCACTAAGGGTAGTAATTCGATAATATTCATCTTGTTGGTTATGTTCGATTAATCTCGAGTAGTATTGAGATTGATTACATTGGTTGGTGGAGTGGTGCACGTATATCGCTGGAAATCTACGTTATCATTGATTTACCTTATTATCTAATGATCCCATGTTTGAGATCATTTGACTCACGTTTAATTGAAAAAACAAGTATTTGATAAGATTAACTTTGTATTTTGTATTCGCAAATCAACTAAGGTATTATCTATACTATACGAAGCTATCAGAATTTTACTCTTATTTACCATCTAATTTAATCGTACGTGCTGTGAACCTGTTACGTAATAAATTTCAAAAGTATTTGATTAACGAATGCAATTAAGGGGTGAAATTTCCGATCATTTTAATGTGTTTTGCGACTTGGCGTGAATTTTTTTATGATCTTTGTATACGACATAGCGCTGTGTTTACATTATAGCACAGTTTACTGGACATGACGGTAATTAACTTAACCCGAAGATTGGTGTATCCTTGAGAGACACGATTGTATTGGGAGAAACTGCCGAGTACTATTTGCATACTTTGAATTAATAACAGTTCCATCGTATTTTCTGTCTTATCGTTCGTCCAAAACCAACAAATGGAAAAAATACAAGCAACAATTTTACTGTGTGCGCAACTCGAAGAGTTAGTTTGGATGAATCTTGCCGAGACAAGTCCGTATTTAAATTAACTTCAAACACGAACGTGACGTGATCTTGTTCAATGTTTCTAACATGTTAGTTTTGTTTCGAGTAATTCAGTAACCATTTTCGTATCGTACGAGTGCAATTTTTTTCCACTTGAAAATTTTCTCTTCCTATTTTATCGATCGAAAAGGTCATATGGCTGGTTTATGGTGTGTGCATTTGTGGTTAATCGCGTATATACCTGTGTCCAGTGTTGCAAAAAAAAACATCCCAGGTTTTCTTCTCAATAGTGTTTCTTCGTTGTTCTCGCGATATTTCTTTTCAACTTGTCATTGATTCTTTCGAGTTTCTAAAGTTCGGTTATTTTTTTGGTAGTTTTTTTACCTACTTGGTTCGAATTCGAACGCTCTTGGGAGTTGGAGTTTCAAAAGATCTTTCCGATTACTCGTTCCTTTGTTCACTTTGTTATCTTTTCAATTACATTTCCATTTGAAAAATTCGAAAAATTATCTTTGGCATTGAACCGCCTTCATGCTGAGTATGTGAAATATCTTATCTTTGTTGTTTTTTCGCGGTCTTTGTGATTTTTCCCCGAGTTCGTGATGTTATTCGCGGTAATTAATTGTTTCGTTTAGAATGCGATACTCGTCGATGGAAATTTAATCTTGTCCGTTCGTGTTAAGCTATGGTTTTTCATTGATCTCGCTGTCTCGTGCGTTATTTTTCTTCGTTAATTTTTCGCGAGAATTTACATAGTCGAATTCTTGAAAAAAAAAGGTGTCGCGAGTACGAAACACCTCGTTTCTGTTGCCAAATTAAGCTGATGTAAGAAATCGGCCATCCTCTCGTCAGGTCTCATTCTTCGCTGAATGATTTCATAACGTTTCCAAAAAAAAAAGAAATATGCTCAACATCATTTTTTATTTATTTTTCAGTGTACGCTCCCCCCGAAATGCACACATTTTCGTACCTCCTTCACCTCACCCCCTTCCGTCTTCGCAATTCGAAACGAAATTGCTTCGAGAAAATGTGTATATTGACCTCGAATTTAGTACAATTTTCTTCATCTTGTATTTTCGTAATTCGAGAGAACTCGTAATAACTCGTGAAATAATTTTTCATCGCTATTTCAAATTTTCTACTACGTTTCCTCTCCTCATTTGCCTTCTATCCCCGCTTCTTCTTTACGATTCGTTTTTCGACGTTATTTTGACGCGAAGAGAAAATTTCGCAATTTTAATTGGTTATTTTGAAAAAATATAATCTCGTTATGCTCCGGTTCCTCCCCCAATGATGCAAGTTTTCTTTCTGCATTTGGGTTTGATTCGTTTTAAATTATAATATTTTCACTCCCCCCTCTCCCCTCTTTTTCTGTGTCTCCAACCAAACACTGAGAGGGGATTGAAATGTTTTTCACGTGGTGATGATTCTTTTTTTCGATGAAATTAGCCGATTTATTCTTTTATCACGTGATTCTTCTCCTCCCCATCCGTTTTTTTTTCATGGCCAATCGTCCGTATTATATTAACTCGACTAAAGTGATGAAATTCGTCTTTTTTCCTCCATTATTTGGGGCAATTTTGAAAAAATGGGGTCACTTTGGATGAAGAATTGAATCATCTACTTTTGGTGAATATTTTGAAAGGTGTTTTTCTGATTTTTTTTCTCGCGAAGAATCTATTGATGGAAGATGAGTCTAATTTACACAATAGCTATGTGTTCAAAGTGCCCCCGTCATTTCAGAGTCACCCCTAAATATGTTTAATTTTCGTTCGATGGTATATTTTTTGATATCTTGAGGCAAAAAGATGAAAAAAGATGAAAAATAAATAAAGAAAAAAAAACATTTGCATACAATTTAAAAAAAAATTAATACAATAATTAGAAAAATGCTATGAAATTAATGAAAATCAATATAAGTGAAAAAGTTGAAAAACGTCGATAATGAGGAAATCTTAAAAATTCTTCATTATAAAAAATTAAAAAAAAATAAAAAATTTGTGTAATATAAAAAGTTTAATGAAATTATTCAACGAAGGTACATTTAAAACATTAAAATTCGCCTTTAAAAAAATTCACTTATTTATTCTATGTTTATTTTCCTTTTTAACATTTCTCTTCAATTTAATTTTTTTCTTAGCAGAAAAATTTAAATGCGTCAGGACTTCGCATCACGATTATTTTTTGATTTTAAAAAATCGCTTTATTACAAGTTCAACCTAATGATAAAAAATTTCTTTAAAATTTCCTAGAAATCGTGTAAAATATTGCAATAATTTCTCAAAAATTTAAAAAATATTCGTCAGTTTTTATTTTTTACGAATTTTCGACTTGTGTATTTTTCATGAATTTTTTCACGCTATTTTAAACCACAATTTTGACAAGCTTGTGTGGTTTTTAGTCAAATTTTAATGATTTTTATCAACTTTTTATAATATTTTTCATTTTTATCAATTTTAGATCATTTTTACTACTTTTTTCTTTCGATTTACGATCCATTTTTTGACTAATTCGTCGAGTGACGTACTATTTTGTTTCATTTGAAAGCCTCCCCTCTCTTCCCCTTGCCTCCTCCTCTACTTAATCATATTGTAATCTTCGGACAGATACAGTTATGGGTAAATTTCATCATCATTCGGTTTTATTTTGGGTCCGGTATCTTAATCCTTTTTCTTTTTTATCTTGGGCCATCTCTTAAATTGTGTTTTTGATACGACAACGAAATTATAAATGAAATCGGATGAACGCATTGAAGATTTGATAAGGTGGAAAGGATCTGTGCATCGATTAGGCGGTATTTATCAAGTTGTAACCCGAGTAAAACGAAATCTAAACGTTTTCGCGTAGGCTAGGAGAAAAAAAAAGCGAAAATTTTGACCTTAATTTGGACAACGTACGGTAAACGCGTTCGAACGGATTTTTTCATGATTTTCGCTTATCGGTCAACAAAACAGGAAAACCGGTTCTGTACCAAAGAGGTTTTTTTTTTAAATATACGATAAAAATAGTTGAGAAAAAACACGATAATTGAGAAAGACGACGAAGACTCGTTAATAGTTCAGGCGCATTCGCCATCGAATCGATGGATGATCGCGTAAATACGACTTGGCACACGAACGACGTATTTTTCACGGAATCTACGTCGTCTTCGTGTCCTAAGTCGTATTCACGATGAAAATAAACTATGTAGATTACAAAAGGACGTTTTAAAGATCGAAGATGAAATGAGATAAGGCGCGTCGTAAAATCGACGTAAATTTTCCAACGGACTTGTATACCTTCGCGGCATCGCGGATTACGTAATCGATGCGGAGTTGGTGTAGGCCAGAAACGATCAGCTGTTCTGGACCATCTGCCAGCAACTGGTTCCTACCCGATGAAAACGTAGTCGTTGGAGTAATCTCGATACGAGCTGTGAAAACCACCGCGATATGATTTCATCGGATATTTTACATTTGAGTATTTCGAACGTGGAGAACCATTGCAGAAAGTAAGTTTCGTTTATTGTTCGCGTCCACCGGAGTTTTTTTTTCGCTGTATTCGTTATAGAATCAAGAATCGCGATAGACCTTCGACGTTTACCTTGTACGGATTCCTGGGCCCGTAGGTAGAACCGTACGAGGGACGAGGTGCGCGCGTGTTTGTATTAATAATGATTCGATGTGTGCTGCGCCGTAATCGTACAGAAGAGGCCATGTAACAATAACATAATTACATCGAAGAAGCTGACCGAGAAGTTGAATTTTTTTTCACGCCGGAGTGTGTCAGTGGTGTGGTTGCGTAATCAGAAGGTGCATGATTGATGGCCTCAGCGCGGATCTGCTAACAGCGTAGTTGCTGCTGAACCGCAGTATTGGAGCGAGTGGAAAATTCTCACAGCGAGGGCTAATCGAGAGGGTGATATTTGCTGTCGTCCTATTGGCCTCCTTCACTACAAATTTCTCTGTGGTGTTTATTTCACATTTAAATTATTGCATTTTTGGAAAGAGCACACATCAAATCGAAACGAAACCTAATCACTCGATTCGTTCCAAAATATTCCGTAAGATGAGGGGAAAGCTAAAATTTGGTACGTAGAAACAGACTCGCGGAGAGGGGGGAGGGACAAAGCGAACACTTCACCGCAGGCTCAGCTTCTTTGAAAAGACCTCGAGAAATTCTGAATTTTCAAATATACATAATTTTGTACAATTTCTTTCAGTAAAAAGTACATGACGTGCACTAATTTCGATAGGGGGAGGGGGAAACATTTGCCCTGGGTTCGTTTCATCTCTCGAAGGTTTGCTACTTGCCTCACTTTAATGTAATGTCGAGTTCTCAAGTCAACATCACGCGTCTTAACCTCTTGAAATCAGTTTTTGACCGGGTTTTTTAATAAAAACCTGTATCAGTAGGTGGGAGCTGGGGGGGGCATACTCAAAGTTTGTTTTGGGACCTCAGGAGTCCATTTTGATTATTTTTATCGATGTCAGTTCATACATATATAATTTATTTTTGGCATTTTACTCGGGTCGTAATAGGCTTCTTTTCGCGAGTCCACTTGGTGACCAGAGTGGGGATGACCTTGGATCAAAATTCAGATAAGTCGCTTTTTGAAAAAGAGTGGGGGAGGGGTGAAAAAAGCAAAATCCCCAAAACATGAACCAACCGATGAAGCATCAAAATATGTACACCATACTCAAAAATCAACGTCCTAAACTATTTAGGAGGGGAGCCCCCCTAATTTGACCTTGAAAAGCGTTGTGTCATGGCTGCAGCTCCCCCTCCCCCAATTAACCTAGGAGGTCGTGCTTTGGTATGTACATGTAGTGGATGCACACGAATAGTGCCTTTTGGGGTATCGACCTTTCACCTCCCCCCACCCTTTTTTAGCCTCAAAAAACGTGATTTTTCGAGTAAAATTGAACGAAAGCTATTTTTCTGCTTCTAACTTGGCGAAAACTGGTTTTATCGAAAAAATATCTCAGTTAAAAATTAAACAGCGTTCAATTCTCCTCAAAATCCTTTATTAACATTTTTCAGTCGTTTGCTTAGTTTTTGTGTTACGAACCGAAAAAGTTGAGGGGCTTTCTTGATTTTTTGGCTCGAAAAGGCAATTTTTTGTTTTTTGTTTATAGCTCAGTGAAAAATGATTTTTTCAAAAAACTGGTTCAGTTCAAAGTTGAAGCCAATTAAATTCTCTATGAACTAGATATAATTGAAATTCGGTCACTTGATCACTTCTCGAGCTGTAATACCACAAATTGGTAAGAGTCTTTGATGACTTTTCAACTTGACTTGATCAATGTTTTGTTAAATGTTCGCCATCTTGATTCGGGGTTTTTTGTGACGCTGTGTATAAATTTTATACATGATTTTTGCATTTTCTTGGCTCTTTGTTTTCGTGAAATATCTCAAATGTGGTGAAAACGTTGTTGTATATCAATTTATAGATTTAATAAAATGTGTGAAATTGACGATTCTTGCATATCCCCCGTCCCCTCCTCTCACACTCTTTTTCCACGCGTAGAAAAAGGAGTTAGCGAAATCTTCGCCGAATATCCGCGTGATCGAGCCGATAAAAATTATTTAAAATTTATAAATTCAGCTGTAATTTACTTTTCTATTTCTCCCTTGCCCCTCTTCTAAAGATCCATCTCCAGTTCTATAAACGTCTATACAGCTTTACGCGTCAATCCGACAAAAAAAATTATTAAACGTGAATTATTCCTTGAAATCTCCTCTGTCGTTTTAGTTATTACAAAAAATCAATTTGGGGCCATAATTGCCCCTAAAAATTTGATAATATGCTTCAAAAGTCATCGGAATCATGTTTTTTGTATTTTTAACCAACACTTTTTTGGGTAAAGTTCAAGTCATAATTTTTTTATCGATGTCTTCGACATAGTTCCTTCCCCTCCCCTCTCTTGACACGAACCTCGATCGAATTTTTCGCTTGAAAAAATTATTCGATTGTGATTCGCGAAAAATTCCGGCCAATGGGAAGCGCGTATATGATTTCCGCCAATCAAAACACACGTTGAATTCACCAATCAAGGGAATTATATTTATATACGCGTTTCTCATTGGCTGGAATTTTCGACTTGTCACACGACGAGGCCTTTGTCTCCATAATTTCATTCGAAACAACTTTCACAATGGTTGAGTGAACGGAACAACTCAATACGCCCTCAGAAATTTTATTTTGAGTCTATTGTATTAGTAAGTTTGGGAGGGGAGAGAGGGGCAAATCAAATGAGCATCGATTCATTACTAAAATTATATCGCGATGGGGAGTTTCCGTCTTTCGAAACTGAGAAGGGGGCTTGAATATTGACGAAAGAACGACTTCAACGTGAATTCTCCCCCTCCCCCATTTCCCACCTCTCCTGTCATCCCCCTCAATATTCGCTGAAACACGGTGACAATAAAATTGCAAGTGTATTTGGCCACATAATAGACAAAAATTTGTCTTTTTTTCGCTCCCGTTGACCTACCCTTTGGATCCAGTGGTACCACCGGTGGATACCTGCGTCGTACTCTTATCCAACATCGAGTATCGGCAGACGCAAGACCTTGACGCGACGCGACGACGTTACGAGCTGAAAAAAAAACCGACGGCCGCGGTCCGAGTACGTACGACGTTACTGGTTGAGAAACACCATTGGCCGTTGTCTAGGTTGGGATTCGGATACGCGAGGGCGGCGACGTCGACGTCGATTAACCGCGTATGTACGCGTTGTAAATTAGATAGATCGGAGTGCCGTGACGTGGAGGGGGTGAGGGTACGAGCGTAATTATGTTTCATGGCCGTGTACATAAGCCCGAGCTACGGTAATCGACGTGTGTTTGTGTTGGTGTTCGTCAGCTACACCGTAACCGAAACTATCCTACTGGTGAAATACGATAGTTACCCTTAGGTCCTCTCTGCAGTCTGTATTCCTGATGTACGTGAAAAACTCATCGTAAACAGGAAGATAAGGCCTCGTGCGCATGATGCAATTAATTGCATTGTTATTGTGGCAGCGTGTATGGCACGAATGTTCTGTGCTGCGTGTGTCGAGTACACAAACAGGCAACAGCTGATCACCAGTCTTTCGTTAGCATGACCACAGAAACGAGTTAACAGCTGTTTTCGACCAGTTAAGAAAGGGGAGCGTGACAGTGGGTATTGTGCATGCGATGCACATGGCCTAGCTCATGGCTTAGGTACAAGGTGCTCCGCCAAAATGGTACTACTTACCTTGCTAAATTGATGCCGGATATAACGGAACGTGACATTTTTGATGGCTCTTTTGAAGCGAAAAAAACACAATCGATCGCGAACCGGTTCATATGCGCTTACATGGTAGCAGATGGTTTTACCAGAGGTTGAGATGCGCCTTGGGAAGTGGTTTTGGAAAACAGCTGATGTTCTTGAAATTGGCAACTGGCGTGATTTTAATATTTTTCGAAGGGGGGGGGGGAAAGGAGTAAGAAGAACGTGCATCCAATGAAGAGTGTTTATTCGGTTATTTTTCCCAATTACCATTTGTATTTCTTTTCTTATTTTTTGGTCGATTTTTAAATTCCCCCTTGTCAATTTCTCGCTAGAAATGTGTATTTTCCGATTACAATGCTAAGAAAATTTACTCGGATGAATTAAAATTACTTGAAACTGCACAGAAGAGTCAAAATGTTGTTAAAAGTGATAAACGTTTATTAATGTTTGCCCAAAATTGTATTAAAGTTGTGCAAAACGATTAATTTAATGAGAAATTTTGTTAAAATTGCAAAAAGATATTAAAATGTTGTTAAAATGGTTTAAAATTGATCGAAATTTGTTTAAAATTGCTTGAAATTACGCGAAACTGTAAAATTGGTGTTCAAATTGTTTAAAGTAACTCAATATTTGATTAAATTTGCAAAAAAATGCCAAAGTGTTGATAAAATAGTTCAAAATTGACCAAAATTAGTTTAAAATTTCGCAAAATTTTACAAAATTGTCAAAATGTTGTTAAACTTGATCACATTTAATCAAAATTTACTCAAAATTGCACAAAAATTGCGCAAAAGAATTAAATTGATGAAAAATTTGGTTAAATTACATAATATATCAAAATGTTGTTAAAATGGTTTAAAATCGATCAAAATGTGTTTAAAATTGCTTGAAATTACGCAAAATTGTCAAATTGTTGTTCAAATTGTTTAGAGTAACTCAATATTTTATTAAAATTGAAAAAAATTGCCAAAATGTTGATAAAATAGCTCAAAATTGACCAAAATTTGTTCAAAACTCCTCAAAATTTCACAAAATTGTTAAAATGCTGTTGAAATGGTTTAGAAATGGATCAGAATTTGTTTAAAATTGCTTGAAATTACGCAAAATTGTAAAATTGTTGTTCAAATTGTTCAAAGTTGTTCAGTTTTTGCTCAAAATTGCACAAAGTAGTGCAAAACGATTAAATTTATGAAAAATTTGGTTAAAATTGCGAAAAAAATCAAAATGTTGCAAACATCTTGATAGTTTTTATGCAATTTTGAGCAAATATTGTGCAACTTTGAACAATTTGAACAACAATTTTACAATTTTGCGTGATTTCAAGTAATTTTAAACAAATTCTGATCCATTTCTAAACCATTTTAACAACATTTTAACAATTTTGTGAAATTTTGAGGTTTTGAACAAATTTTGGTCAATTATGAACTATTTTATCAACATTTTGGCAATTTTTTTCAATTTTAATAAAATATTGAGCTACTTTAAACAATTTGAACAACAATTTGACAATTTTGCGTAATTTCAAGCAATTTTAAACACATTTTAATCGATTTTAAACCATTTTAACTACATTTTGATGTTTTTTTGCAATTTAACCAAATTTTTCATCGATTTAATCGTTTTGCAAATCTTATGTGTACTTTTGACCGAATGTTAATCAACTGTGATCAAATTTAACAACTTTTGGACAACTTTTTAAAGTTTTGAGCAAACATTGAACAACATTAAACAATTTTAACAATATTTTGACAATTTTTTTTGAATTTTAACGAATTTTAAACAAATTTTGATCTATTTTGAACCACTTTATCTACATTTTGACAAATTTTTTTGAATTTTAACGAATTTTAAACGAATTTTGATCTATTTTGAACCACTTTCTCTACATTTTGACAATTTTTTGCAATTCTAATCAAATATTGAACTACTTTAGACAATTTTAACAATATTTTGACAATTTTTTTTGAATTTTAACGAATTTTAAACAAATTTTGATCTATTTTGAACCACTTTATCTACATTTTGACAATTTTTTGCAATTCTAATCAAATATTGAACTACTTTAGACAATTTTAACAATATTTTGACAATTTTTTTTGAATTTTAACGAATTTTAAACAAATTTTGATCTATTTTGAACCACTTTATCTACATTTTGACAATTTTTTGCAATTCTAATCAAATATTGAACTACTTTAGACAATTTTAACAATATTTTGACAATTTTTTTTGAATTTTAACGAATTTTAAACAAATCTTGATCTATTTTGAACCACTTTCTCTACATTTTGACAATTTTTTGCAATTCTAATCAAATATTGAACTGCTTTAGACAATTTTAACAATATTTTGACACTTTTTTTTTAATTTTAACGAATTTTAAACAAATTTTGATCTGTTTTGAACCACTTTCTCTACATTTTGACAATTTTTTTTGAATTTTAACGAATTTTAAACGAATTTTGATCGATTTTGAACCACTTTCTCTACATTTTGACAATTTTTTGCAATTCTAATCAAATATTGAACTACTTTAGACAATTTTAACAATATTTTGACAATTTTTTTTGAATTTTAACGAATTTTAAACAAATTTTGATCTATTTTGAACCACTTTCTCTACATTTTGACAATTTTTTGCAATTCTAATCAAATATTGAACTGCTTTAGACAATTTTAACAATATTTTGACACTTTTTTTTTAATTTTAACGAATTTTAAACAAATTTTGATCTGTTTTGAACCACTTTCTCTACATTTTGACAATTTTTTGCAATTCTAATCAAATATTGAACTACTTTAGACAATTTTAACATCATTTCGACAATTTTTGTGCAATTTTGAGCGAATTTTTTATCAATTGAATCGTTTTGCTCTACTTTTACGCTATTTGAACTAATACTGAACAACTTTGAACTGTTTTAGGAACATTTTGATGATTTTGTGTAATTTTATGCCATTTTCATCAATTTAAACATCATTTTGGCCATTTTTAAGAATTTTTATTCGAATTTTTCATTGAAGTCTAAATCCCATGTGCAAATATTGTTCAATTTTACGCAAATATATCGTGATTTAAATGAATTTCCAAAGATGGAAGATGAGTTGGGCGAGATTTTGAAAGATTATAATAAATCTTTATCAAAGATGTAGGGTTGGGGTGGGGGTAGGGGTTGGGTGAGCATCAAAATCGATCGGGGGAAGGAAAAAGTGACCAGGACCAGGGTAGCAAATTTAGGCATAATCCCCCCTCTCACCGGTGTATTATTAGATAATTTCTATGACTATCTATCCCTTCCCTACGGTTATATAACTTTTAATAATTTTTCCAAAGCAATGTTCTTCTGTTTTATTGTTTTTTTGAAATCATTATTCTTGGCCTTTTCAGACGTTTTGATGATTTTCCTCAATAATTCAAATTTAATCTACGAATTCGCGTATGCCTCGTTACAATTCGCGAGAAAAACTTACTCCAGCACGAGGTTCGCTATGATAACCGTCCACGTGACGTCATCGCTGCTCGTAGCAACAACGTATCAGCGTTGGAAAATCAAAAACCTCCTTCGCGTACCTCGCCCTCACCAGTCAGCTGGTAAACGTGACGTAATCGCGTCCGTAACATTGAATCTGGGCTGTCGTTCTATCGATTCGTTCGATATTTTTTGCCTTTTTTTACCTGAAATACGAATTCTGCGAGGTATTCTGCGGTGCAGTTCTTAGTATGGGTGAACCTTTCGCTTGAGGTTTGTCCTTGGAGGAAAGGCGAAGGTGAAGAGGAACAAGGGAAGGAGCGTTTATAATTACGTAGATTTTTACAAAAGGAAACTAAACTTTACGAGTGTATTCTGGTTGTTTCCAACAATGGATCGTAAAATCTGTCGACAATGGACGATGTGTAAAAATGGCGAGTACTGGAATTGTACATTTAATGGAACGAAATCGTGTCGAGTTTCTTGTCAATCTTAACAAATCCTTAACGACGTTGTAAACTTGATTTATCGTATCGGAAACGAATTAGAAAGCGGGTCCTGTTTGTCGCAGGATGAGTGTTGTTTGCTGAATCGCAAACTCTAGCGAGTCTTTGCGACGAATCGATGGAAAAACTTATCTTAATTACCTCGGTGAATTTAATTCAATCGAGATGAGATAATTAGTACTTTAGATTGCGTCAATAATCGACGATGGTATTTGAAAGATCGATAGAGTGCTTCGAGTATCTTATCTACGCGATGGAGTCGAAGATGAAAGAGCGCGGAGCTATGCCTCGTTAAATTTAATCCTACGTTCGACGTAATTTGAAGCCAAGCTATGCCTCGAGGGTTTCCACTTGTTACGTCTTAATTTCGTTATCGTTCTTCGAGTTCGTCGGAAATACCCTCTCGATGTTTGGAGTTTATTCGGTCGCGGTCGATGGAAATGTCTTAGCGAATGAAAGTTTATTGAGAATTTACATTGGGAAAAATAATCTTATGTTAAAATATACAAATTATCGCAATTTTCACCTCAAACTAACATGCCCATTTGGTATTCGACCATTGGCCCTTATTGGTTGATCAGGTGAAGACGACGTAGACGTTGATCTCGAATCGTTGACGGAATCATCTTCGGCGAAACATACCGAACTTATCATTATAAGTATCACCACAAGCAACGTAAATACCTAAATGGAATTCAGATATATTACTCAATTCGTTGATTAAATTAAATTCGTACTTACTTTGTAAAATTCAGCCTCCATGGCGCGATAGTTCCTCAACTACTGATAAAACAACCCGCGACGTAGAAACACGTGATGATCCCTGAAAAACATACGAGTTGCGGATACGATAACGCGAGACGCTGCACCGCTGGGCACCCGTCGAGTGAAACAGCGAGATTCGGCCAAGATGAGTTTTTCACTTTTGGTTCATCGATGTTGATTTTCCTCATAAGTTTTTCCCCTCTTTTCACCTGCTACAATCGGTGTGATTTTTTAAACCAGTATCGAAGTCGAATAAAGGTTATCGCGTTTTAAGATAACTGTCATAGTCTCTTTTGTCTTTCGCGTAATATGTAAATCGTTGTCGGCACGAGTCACACGATTTTGTAAACAATTAACGTGCATTATCGGAGGTATTTATAGCGTGATATGCGTTATTTGTATCGCAAGCGTTGTAGAAATGATGCGTTGTATCGCGCTCGATTGACGAATATGTCGAAAATATTTTTATGCGATTGCGTACAAGATAGTGTATTCTGTTCGAGTTGCAATTAAGGTTACGCGTTGATAAGAAACCGCCGTTTGATGCGAGTGAACGTAGGATCACCTCGAAGTACCGCGAAAACCGTCGAGTTATCTTGAATTACCGTGAAAACCACGGATTTACCTCGAATTACCGCGTATTTACCGTGATTACCGAATGGTTTATCTCGAGTGGGCATGTATTCAGTTCACGATGATTTTCATCGATTTATCAATATTTCCATCAAATTACCTTGGTGTTTACCCTAATTACCAAGATCTTACCCTTAAATTACCACGTATTTACCGTAATTACCGTAATTATCCCAAGTTTACCGTTAACATACACGTACTTACCGTAATTACCGTAAAATCATAATCAAATTACCGCGAATTTACAGTAATTACCATACATTTACCATCAAATTACCACGTATTTACCATAATTACTCCATGTTTACCGTCAACTTACGCGTATTTATCGTAATTACCATAGATTTACCATAAAATTACCTCGAATTTACGGTAATTACCGTAAATTTATCATCAGATTACTATGTATTTAGCATTGATATTGCAATTACATAAATTTACAGTAATTACCGTAAAATCATCATCTAATTACCGCGAATTTACAGTAATTACTATACATTTACCATCAAATTACCACGTATTTATTGTAATTACCCCAAGTTTACCGTCAACTTACACGTACTTACCGTAATTACCGTAAAATCATAATCAAATTACCGCGAATTTACAGTAATTACCATACATTTACCATCAAATTACCACGTATTTACCGTAATTACTCCTAGTTCACCGTCAACTTACGCGTATTTACCGTAATTACCGTAGATTTATCATAAAATTACCTCGAATTTACGGTAATTACTGTAAATTTATCATCAGATTACCATGTATTTAGCATTGATATTGCAATTACATAAATTTACAGTAATTACCGTAAAATCATCATCAAATTACTGTGAATTTACAGTAATTACCATACATTTACCATCAAATTACCACGTATTTACCGTAATTACTCCTAGTTCACTGTCAACTTACGCGTATTTACCGTAATTACCGTAGATTTACCATAAAATTACCTCGAATTTACGGTAATTACCGTAAATTTATCATCAGATTACCGTGTATTTAGCATTGATATTGCAATTACATAAATTTACAGTAATTACCGTAAAGTTATCATCAAATTACCGTAAATTTTCAGTAATTATCATACATTTATCATCAAATTACCATGTAATTACCGTAATTACTATAAGTTTACCTTAAATTTCTGGGTATTTTCTTTGATATATCAGTGGTTTATTATGAATTACCACACATTTACCATAATTACCGTTAATCTTACCTTGAATTTGACGTAATCAGTTCTCTCAAATGACAGGATATTTCCTGTAATTACCGTTAGTCTAGGCAAATTAGGGTTTTTGGGGGGGCAAAATTTCTGGAAAACATTTTATTGCTTTCAAGTGTTGGTCAGGGTCCCTTTTGTATAAAAAACATAAGTCAACCACTTCAACCCCTGTGCGTTGTCCCCCGGGGGGCCCGAACGTGTCCACAATTTTAGTTTTTTGGTTATCACTTGAAAACTACAGCATGTAGGAAAAAATAGTTCAAATAAAAAATGATCTGCATAAAATTCCCTACAAAATGATACCAAACATGATCCCTTTTGGTTGACCTTGACCCCCTTTAAAGGGGTTCAAAAAAATGTCAATTTTTAAAAAACGCAAATTTTGTAAAATAAGGTTAACCGCTTAGACTACAAGAAAGGAAAGAAAAGGGAAGAGGGGATGGAAGTCAATTAAAATTTACGAATGCGTGATACGAACTATAATTGAAGTGCATCATACAACTCGCGCATAAATGGAAGAATTTATTTTATGGTAATTACAGTCAATTCGGTAATTTGATGGTAATTTAGCGTAATTCAGATAATTTGAAGGTCATTTTAGTTGTTTAGGTGGTTAACAAAAAATTTGGAATGTGTATGTAATTTACCGCTGCTTTAGGTAATTTGTGTAATTATCGGTAATTCAGTTGTGATTACGGTAATTATGGGTAATTTACGCATAATTTGGACAATTACGGGTAATTTACACGTAATTTGGGTAATTACGGGTAATTTACACCAAGTAGCGTAATTTATGAAAAATCGAAATAATTCCCACAATTTCTTGATAATTTCTGCAGGTATTTTGTAACTCGTGAACTTAGCGCTTCTATTATTGATTGATTTCGAATTCACCTCGTTTTGGATGTTTTGGTGTACTTCGTGTATTTTTCCTCGATTACAATAAGCGCGTTTATCGAGTACGCCGTACAGTTCATTTATCTTATCAAATTACGCGAATGCGAAATTTGAATTACGACTCATAAAATAATATTACAGAGCCGCTGCGCAAATATTTAATAGTTGGCGGAAAGGTAAAGAAAGAATACGAAACAAGAAAAAGAAACGATAAGAAAATAACTCGTTCAAACCGATGATTCGTCATTTGGGGTTTTCCCTGTTACACTTATGTTCAATCGGTTATTAATGCTGTTCGGTTGGAAACGAGATAGGTCGTAAATTGACACGATACCAATGTTCATAGTGTAAAATGTTATCAGTAGCAATAACCCTGCTTTATCAGCGTATTGTGCCGTTGCATAGAGTGAAAAAAAGTGATAGGAAGTTCGAGCCGATAATGCACGTATTATACATTCACAGTTCAAACACACACATGGACACCTTATCGCTGGTAAAACGGCGTAAGAAGAAATAAATAAGAGTAAAAATGATAGAAAATAATTACAGCCTTATTACACACACACGAAGCGCGTTTTATCGATAAAGAGTATTTAATCAACGACCCCGTAGGTTGTAAATTAACGGGCGCGTGACGTTATTTGATGTGATTTTATGGTCTCGCACGATCGAACGAATATGTACGTAGTTGAATAAAAGATGACGACACGCGAACGTGCGCCATTTACGTACGAATAATGTATTATTGTACGAAGTAGTGGACGTATGTGTTGCTTAATAGACGAAATTGTTTTTATTGATTACAGATCCTTGGCTATCGGTACGAAAAGCGGATACAGATTATTTTCATTGCACTCGGTTGACTCACTGGACCCTATTTACAATACGAGTAAGTGTATTAGTTGATTTTGCAGAAAGCTGATGGAGATTGGTGCAAAAAGGAGTGGAATAGAATTTCATATCGCTACGGTTCATTCATTTTTTCTTATAGCGGAATTCGACGAGATCCACATAGTGGAAAGGCTATTCAGTAGCAGTCTAGTTGCCATAGTTGGTCTATCGTCGCCTAGAAAATTAAGAATTTGCCATTTTAAGAAAGGAACCGAAATATGCAACTACAGTTACTCGAACAGTATTTTATCAGTGAAGCTGAATCGTATGGTGAGTGATAATTTCAAATGGAACGTGATTTTTCTCGTATCGACGCTACGTCGGATGATTCTCGATGATGAAATCGATCATTTCATGCGTGTCATTTGATTTATTCGCGCGCATAAGCGTGTTTTTTAATGATATGAATTTTTATTCTGACGAGTATCCTTCGATAATGCGTAAAGTCGCGGATTTTTTACGGATTTCAGGGAATAGACGCGTAGATGGTTGCAGTACCGAGTTTTTTGTAGCAATTCGAACAAATCATTCAAAAATGATTCAATAATTTGAGCAAATCGTTCGCGAACGACTGATTAAAGGAGTTGTTTGTGAATCATTCAACAGCTGATCAAATCGTTCACGAATGAGTCATTTGAGCAAATCGTTCGCAAACGACCGATCAAAGGAGTTGTTTGTGAATTATTCAACATTTGATCAAATTGTTCACGAATGAGTTATTTGAGCAAATCGTTTGCGAACGACTGATTAAAAGAGTTGTTTGTGAATCAGTCAACATTTGGTCAAATCGTTCACAAATGAGTCATTTAAGCAAATCGTTTGCGAACGACTGATCAAAGAAGTTGTTTGTAAATCATTCAACATTTAATTAAATTGTTCACAAATGAGTCATTTGAGCAAATCATTCGCAAACGACCGATTAAAGGAGTTGTTTGTGAATTATTCAACATTTGATCAAATCGTTCACAAATGAGTCATTTAAGCAAATCGTTCGCGAACGATCGATCAAAGGAGTTGTTTGTAAATCAGTCAACATTTGGCCAAATCGTTCACAAATGAGTCATTTGAGCAAATCGTTCGCAAACGACCGATTAAAAGAGTTGTTTGTGAATCATTCAACACCTGATCAAATCGTTTACAAATGAGTCATTTGAGCAAATCATTCGCGAACGACCGATCAAAAGAGTTGTTTGTGAATCATTCAACATTTGATCAAATTGTTCACAAATGAGTCATTTGAGCAAATCATTCGCGAACGACCGATTAAAGGAGTTGTTTGTGAATTATTTACCGCTTGATCGAATCGTTCACAAATGATTTAGTCATTTGAGCAAATCGTTTGCGAACGACCGATTAATGGAGTTGTTTGTAAATCATCTAAAATTTGATCAAATCGTTCGCGAATGATTTTGTGATTTGAATTATTCGTTCACAAACAATTCAATAAACTGAAATAATTGACCCAGTAGGTTGCAGCAAAGAGAATCGTTCGCGAACGATTTTTAATTTTTAGCGAATCATTTGTAGTCGAGTAATGAACTTGAATCGATCCCCTACAAGTTATCTGATTGAAACAATTTGTTCTCATAGTATCAATAATTCGAATCAGCCGCGAACGAATTGAGATATGATTCATTGTCGTTCGATCAAATCGCGTGGAAATGATTCGTTCATTAATAATAACGAATCATTCGCGAACGATTAAATAATCAAATGTGACATTATTTTGAGCGAAATTTCGTTGTCGTTCGCGAACGATTCTTATTGAAGAATTGGGAAAAAATGTGTATGAGAAAATTTTATTGCGATATTCGAAATGTACGCGCAAACCGAGTCGTGTAGTTTGCGAATGATGAATGTTGCGTTTGCTGCGGTGTTGCCAATAATGTAATTCTTGTTGGTAAATTTCTCTGCAGGGAATATATGAATCTGTTATTTATGAAACTGCATAACTCCATTTTTGGCCATTTTAGCTTTTTCAGCTTTTTTGACTAATTTGACCCTCCCGCGTCGACTGGTGATGTCAAAACTCAAAAATTCGGGCGGGAACATGGAGATTTTGGTACCAGTTATTTATGAAACAACATAACTCCACGCGTTTTATCGTGTTGTTTACAAAGAAAGTTTTCTGTTACTTTTACGAACGTTTTTGATAATCGAAGGTTTATAATAGATTTAATTTATGGTATACGTTTTTCATCATCAAATTGAATAAAAAAATAATAATTTTGTTCAAATTTTCTATTTTTTGCATTAAAATTTCAATTCTAATTTTTTCGAATTTTTTAACAGATTTTGTGTTACAATTTTCCGGATATGCGTTTTTTTGGACACCCTGTAGTTCAAAAATGGTGATCAAAATATTCCAAATTTGAAAAACACACTAAAATGAGTTGAAAAATGCTCGAAAAATACGATTTCCTTCACCCACTACGATTTTTTGGCCAAATTTCGTTCATTCATTTATGAAACAACATATCTCCAACATTTTTGATTCGCGCTCACTGCCGTATCCTTCATCGGAAAATTTGGGTAAAAGTTGTAAAAGGTGTCTTTTATGATAGTATTCAAAATACTATAGTTTCAATTCGATAGGTTTAGAAGAACCGAAGATAATATGTTTTTTGTCTCTCCTGAAAAGTTGACTTTTTGGAGTTATGTAGTTTCATAAATAACAGATTCATATGTAGTAAAATTATTCGATATTTTCTTGGAAAAAATAACTATTTCGGGTATTTTTCATCGGATATTTCAGCGGCTGGTAGTATGCTTGGAGGATTCGCTGCACATACACAACATACGCGACATGAAGGTGCTGCACACGATACGTGACACGCCCCCGAACTCGGTCGGATTATGTAGTCTGTCGACGAACAGCGATAATTGCTACCTGGCCTATCCCGGATCCAGTACAATCGGCGAAGTACAAATTTTCGATGCCATAAATCTCGTAAGTACCGTGTGTGCGCAACTTACCATCGTTTATCGACTGGTATAACCATGTGTGCCTTATGTTTAGCATTCAAAAACCATGATCGCCGCTCACGACAGTCCTCTGGCGGCGTTAGCGTTCAACCATCAAGGTACCAGAATCGCGACCGCTAGCGAAAAAGGAACCGTCATCAGGGTGTTTAATGTGAACGACGGTACGAAATTATTCGAATTTCGACGCGGCATGAAGCGATGCGTGAGCATTCGTAGCATGGCGTTCAGCATGGACGGAAATTACCTTTGTTGCTCGAGCAATACCGAAACCGTGCATGTTTTCAAATTAGAAGAACCTAAAGATCTGTGAGTAATTTTAGTCGCAATTTTTTCGAATTTCTGCTCTTCCACTACCACCCTTTACCCTTCGTGTATTCCGAGGAGTAACTCGATACCCGGCCGCGGCCATAAATCGAGCAGACGGTGGTTCATTGGGAAAAAAGGTGTCTATGTCTGGGAAACCTTGACTTTGACGCGTCGATTGAAACGAACATTAACGTGTGATTGTATTTTTCGCGAAATATTGCGTACTTGGACGTGGTACGCCATAAAATGGTATTTTTATCGCCTCGTAACGCGTGTACTTGGATGTGTCAACATTGTTATTATGGTAGAAAGAGAGAAAAACCATTGTGCGCGGTTTTCCGCCGTAATTGCGCAATCTGACGCGTCGACTATCTATGATAGACGTATTGACCTTTTTAGGTTAATATCTTTATGCTAAGGCGATTATGTTGTTTGGTTGGATACATTTTGGTTTTTTCGCAGCAGGCAAAAACCGCCGACGGAGGATTCGCAAACCTGGATGGGATTTTTTTCGAAAGCCGTATCAGCGTCGGCTACTTATTTACCGGCTCAGGTTACGGACGTGTTTAATCAAGGACGCCCTTTTGTCTCCGTTCATTTGCCATATTCCGAAATGAAAAATGTCTGCGCTGTCGTCGTGTAAGTATTGGGGTTTTAAAGGTAAATGGCGAGGAGAGGCGTGTACACAGCGTCGATGACATCGCATCGGTGTCAGGTAAATATGATGGCACGTGTGCGTTGTAATTAGCAACGTACACAGACGCACGCGTATGGTGAAATTTAGCAGGTTTGTTTGCTCGATTAGTAATGTACCGAAACGAAGATCCTTGAAGGCCTCGGTGCATTGCTAAATGGTGAAATCGTTCGGACGCTGTGTAGAAGGTGTATGAGGCGTGATGTAATACGAAAGAATATTTAGTAGAGAATAATCACAGGTTGGAGTAATTAGGAGCTCACGTTTTTTTTTTGTGTTTTTACAGAATACAAAAAGTGCTCCGATTATTGGTAGCGTCGTCGGACGGTTACCTCTATGTGTATAATTTGGATATGGCCGAAGGCGGCGAATGCCCGATGTGGAAACAGCATCGGTACGTGGAATAGACGTCGGCTAAGGCGTCGATTATTTCTGTTTAATATGATTTTTGTCTCGTGTTATATCGTGTGTTCGTACGAATGCTACTTGTATATCTGGCAACGTCTGATGTTCGCTGGAATTCGATAATAAGAACGTGAGAAACCGAAAAGTGGTATCTCGATGTGACATTTATCGTAAAAAGTCGATCGAAGTGCCAATCTAGACGATAGACTTGTTAAAATAGCTAAAGAATCGATTTGCCCGTAACTATTAGGTGAAAAATGAGCGAAGAACGATTTAAGCCGTGCTTTAATTGGTAAAAAATTCGTTAAAATTGTTGTCCATTTGTGTAAACTCATCGAGAGTTTCTGTTTAAGAGTATTATTTGAGAACAAATTTGACAATGAATCGTTCGCGAACGACTGATTCGCGGGATTTTTGAATCACTGTGATTTTGGTAACGAGAATTGTGTATTTCACATTTGCCATTTTCAGATGACTCATTTTAGGTTTCATTTAATCGTTCGTGAACGAATGAATCGTTCTTGAAACGATTCCGATGGTTGATAGCGAGGTGCTAAATCGTTCGCAAACGACTCAAAAGTGATCGATTTGAGGTTTTTTATTCAAGATAGTGCCCTTAATGTGAGTAGCACATTTAATGAGAGTCGTTCGCAAGTGATTCGGTTTAACTTCGATTCAGTCGTTCGCGAACGACTCGCCGAAAATGAACGATTTGCACTTATTAAAAATTTGAAATGATATTGCGCGATTAAATATTCTTGTAATTGTCGTTTGCGAACGATTTGTTCCTAATAATGATTTAGTTGTTCGTGAACGAATAACTCGTTAAAACAATGTGAAAGAGTCGATAATTGTGAATCTTTTGTAGTGAGTTGCGTGGAAGAGATCGTATTAAGAAATGTAATGAGTAAAATTCTCGGAACTCGAGCAGAATTCTCGGAACTCGTTCGCGAACGATTTACTGGTGCATGATTTGCTAACTTGCCTGAAGTAACGACAACGATGAATTTTTTTAATGATTGTTTGAAGATTCTCCTCATCGATTTTTTTGGCTTTTGTTCGAATGAGTTGAATCCGCTCGTGATTCAAAATGCGAATTGCTCGTTCGCGAACAAGAATTGTCTTGGCGATTCGTTTGTTATTGATTTGCAATAGTGATTTGTTCATTCTGATATGATTCTTGTTGATAGTTTGCTCGTTCGTGAACGATTATATTTTGATGATTCGTTGGTAAATAATTAATGTTGATGTTTCTTTCATATTTTGTGATTTGTTCGTCAGTTCCGGCATTTGATTTGTTTATCAGTGAACGAATTGATCATTTTGATGATTTGCTTCGTTCATGAGCGATGTTTTCATGACGAGTCACCTAACAACTTTGCATATATAAGGGCAAATCGATCCATTCACAACAATATAAACATGGTATCGACGTGGCACACGCAAGGAAAAAGTAGTCGTTCGTAATTGATTCGTTCATTCAACAAACGATTCACGTTTGTTTGACGAAAATAATATTAGGCGATGTTTACCGCATCGCCGAATTGCACAAACCAACAGAACACACGGTATATTTTTTTCAGGTTTTACCTAATTGCAGGAATTATGTATTTTTTTGTTTTTTTTTTTCTTTGGTTGGCGTATATCACCATTGTCCTTAACCCACCACGATTTTTAATCACGTCTTTGCCCCTTCCACGTTAAGAATGTTGATTGAGGATTTACCCGAAGGAGTAAACGAAAAATATTTGATGTGCGATTTAGAATGTTGCCGTTCGGTACGAGCATGAATTTTTTTCATTTTTTTCTGTATTACGGAATGACGCGACCTGTAGTTGGTTGGTATTGTACCGGATGCCCGTATGCATGGAAGATCGTTCCAAGAACGAAGAATTACATCCGCGAGTCGTAGGTGGCTGGTTTGAAGATATGTGAACGAGAATGCCCGTGTCTCGTTTTGTTATTGATTTTTTTTCTAGCGATGAAACGTGATATGTGCGATGATATTTTGTCGTACTTCGAACGAAGTAATCCAAAAGAACGCATGTTGTACAGTGTTGCCAATGTGAGAATGTGCCTGACCGGTTTGTCTAATTTACCTAACAATTATTTGCCAAGAAAACGAGGTTTTTTGATTTATGCATGAATTCGCAGATCACAGATATACGAATTCATGCGTGTGCTAAATATTGCGATGAAATACAACCTCAAGTCCAAATCAGACCTTGTACATAAATTTTTATTCATATAATGATCTCGGTGAAGGTGCATGATGTCGAGCTTTTTATTATACAAAAAGGCTATAATTATTTATGAAATCGATTACGCAATCCGCAGCTATGATTATTACTATATTTTGTATTTAGCCTCGATGGAAGTGATGGAAAACCCGAAAAGAAGACGAAAAACGCTCAAAAAATAGAAAAAAAATCCGAGTTACCAGATCCAGGTAATTTTATTAATTTAATTAATATTTGTAATAACGAGTCGAGTAATTTTAAGCTAAATCGATTTAGTAAACGATACGAAAAAAATAGTCGAAATGCACGGTGACAGTGTATAGATTCAGTGTGTGCTGTTGATAGTCCGCTGAATGTGGCGATATTGCATCGAAGTGGCATGTATACCTTGTATTCAATTGATTTTCAATAATTTGCTGGGAATTTTCTTTTTCGACCAAGTTGGTAACACTTGTTTATAATAATTTAAAACGATAAGTGTTGCCATCAATGTCATAAAAAATTCTCCCCAAAGTTGACTTAGGTGAATTGATCATTGTGTTCTGAAAACTACGACTTATGCCCCCCCCCTCACTCCTCCCTCTATCGAGAAATAATAGCTTCCAAGATACATATCTCGTATGCATGCCATTTTCGTCGCAATTTCGTCCATTAGCAAGTATCGAATAGTCGGATGACCATCTGACGTGGGTGCACAACTTACAGAGATTTTTTGCCGAAAGGAAATTGGTCTCGCTTTTTAATTTTCATTATATTTTTTCTCGTGATTTTCGTTTCATATTTGCTATTTTTTTGGTCATCGCTTTTTTTTTTTAATTTTAACCTAAATTGCTGAGATGGTCCTTTGGTTTTTTTTTTAATTTTATTATTTTCGCTCGGAATACAAAAACGGTAAAAAACGAAGCTTGTGTTTGTGACGAGTTTGCTTTTTTTGGGGAATTTTCAACGAAATGTTAATTTTTTTTATCGCATTTAATCGGAAATTGATTGATTTTTTGAGCTGAATGGACTAATAAAGGGTTTTTTAATTTGGTATTGCGCGGTTGTAAGGAGTTTTAACTCAGCAACAGCCCTCCAAATTGAGCTATGCCTTTTTAAAGGGAATTTTCATCTGTGTTCTCTATGGTGGTAACACTGACGTTGAATTTACTCTCTCTCTAATTGGTAATTTCCGTTATTACAGTAGTGTTTTAATGTAAAATCTCAAAATGGGAATTATTCCGAGAAAATACAAGTATTTCGGGAATATTTTAAAATTTTCATGAGTGGCGACACTGAATAGGATCGTGATTTGTTGTTTTTTCATTGTTAGCACTGATTCGTGGCATTTGACAGCATGAAATAGATAGATTGTGATTTTTGTGATGTTTGTGAATATATTCCCCCCCCCCTTTTCTTCAATTTCATTCACCTTCCCGTAAAATCTTTTAATGGCCTTTGTGGGTTTCAAATATCTACCAATAAATTGAGATTTTCATTGTGTTACAACCCCCCACCCCTCATCGCTCACTGTAGTGATTTATGCGCAGAAAGCTGCGCAGTTGTTTTTATTTTCGTTTTACGCTTTGAACAGGTCGAAATACAGGTTGCACCGGTGATTTCGTAGGTTTCATTGGCACGTTTTATTCATCGTGGTTGTTTTTGCTCGAGGTTAATGCCCCCTTCCTGTCTCTTAATCATTCATATTGTATGTTCATCGTATTTGTGTTTGCTATTGCTGTACAGATTTTTGGTGCACATGGTGATCCCCTTTTGGAATTTGATAATTTTTCTTTTTTAATTAAAAATATATCATTTATGTAACCACGTGTTTCATATATAATAATTTTTTTTTACTAACATAGTTGATTTTTTTGTGATTTTTTTTTTATTCCTATTACGACGCCATTTATACGAACTGTGTGGCTATATTTTTGTGCTGCTTGTCGTATGCGCTCTCGTTGTGGCCGTTATCGGGTTTGGTGTTTTGCCCCTACAATCAAAGAACGCATTGGTAGCTATGCGGGGGTACTCAAAGGACATTCACGAAACTCTCTTTCAGGTATTACAAGTGATAATTATTTTGCTAATTGTTTTTTATGGCTAATTAAACGTTATTCAACAGCGTGTTACGTTGCGCCGTCGTAAATTCAAAAATGGTTTGTATGTGGCGCCGCGATTAGCTTTTTTTTCAATCAAATTTTCATTATGTAAATAATATTGGTAATTTTTTATGCATTAAGTAAAAAAAACCATGACCATTCTCAGCAAAAATAAACTAAAATCGGGACCTTGACGCCACGAAGGATTTTTCCTTGTTTTTTTCACGCATATATTCATCTACCTGATATTTTTTTCAACACGATGTGGTATTTTTGTTACGTTTTAGCGGAGTATGTGATAATGAAAGATTTATTTTACAGATTCCGATAAATACCACGAAATGTCGGCAGCTGTGGCAGAACCACCTAAGGATGGCCTTCGGCTGGACGACGACGCGGAATTTCCTCCGGTACCGTCCGTATAACAGTCGCTTTTCTTTAATTCCGATGGATTTTCGTCTTTGGAATTAAAGAATAATTATAAATTGTATTTTTACTCGGAA
This sequence comes from Maconellicoccus hirsutus, assembly GCA_003261595.1. Taxonomy (NCBI): domain Eukaryota; kingdom Metazoa; phylum Arthropoda; class Insecta; order Hemiptera; family Pseudococcidae; genus Maconellicoccus; species Maconellicoccus hirsutus. The sequence goes on along the minus strand of QBDW01006224.1, from coordinate 2,033 downwards.
TAAGAAGAGAATCACGTAGAAGAATTCTTTAAAAAAAAAAAAATAAATAAAATATTAAAAAAAAGGACATATTTACGGGAATCAATCGTGCGTTAAAAACATGATTTTTAAATCGCTTATTATGTTTTTTTTCTGTTTTCTTTTTTTATTTAATTTTATTTAATATTTTATGGACTGTTTGTATAAGAAATTAAGAACCAAGAATTACAAAATCACTAATTTTAATTATATGTAATATGTATTTTTTAGACGTATATGAGAAAGTTTATTTTTATTTGTATATAATATTTAAAACGTAACAGAATTTTTGTCTGTTTTTTATTAGATATTAACTTTTTTTTCGTCTTTTTTTGTTCTATACATATTTTTTTCTACAGCTTTTTATGCTTTGTGTACATAGTCGCGAATGTGTAAAGATCTCATGTTTTAAATTTGATTTTATTGTTTACATGTAGTACATAAGATCAGTGTACTTTTTCGCAGAATACCTATGAATAAATCGAAGAAATGTGTCTTTTATTTTATGGTAATTTGTCAAATTACGCACACGAAGCGTTTATCATTATTAATTTGCATGCGCTGATTGCGTTAGTGATATCGGAAACCCAAAATTACGATTTTCACTGATATGAAGGTCACACTTTTTTCATTGTTAAAAGCTTGTTTAACAATAGTTCAAAAATTAGCGTTAATTACCCCGCAACGTGTAATTATCTTAAAAAATTCAAACGGATTTGGAATCGCGGGAAAAAACTGAAGAGATTGATACCACTCTCGACCCCCAAATCTGAAATTTTTTGGAAATTAAAAAAAAAGTGCCGCCGTTTCAAAGATGGCAGACATCGAATAACGCTTACAAAATTAATTTTTCTTGGGCTACAAAAGGACTATGAAGCCGTATGAAGTGTGTAATTATACGTTATCGACCACGGGGAATCAATTGCAGCTACCGGTTTCACTCTACCTGGTACCGTGTGTTCGATCGATTTTCGATCTCGAAATTTTGTCAGCAATGGTATGTTTTTGATGTGATATTCGTGATCAGCGACCTCAACTTAGTAATATGAGACATATTTCGCGAAAATCCGCCGGTTAGAACGGCCGTAATGAAATAATTACGTAAATCTTTTCCTACACGAGTACCTAGGTAGGCAACCCTTCTAACGTGTGCAAATAAGAATTAGTTAATTACCGCCGTTCCAACCGACGGATTTTCGCGAAATATGTCTCATTTCACTAAGTTGAGGTCGCTGATCACGAATATCACATCAAAAACATACCATTGCTGAGAAAATTTCGAGATCGAAATTCGACTGAACACACGGTACGAGATAGAGGGAAACTGATTACTGCAATAGATTCCTCAGGTCCGATAACCTTATATTCGACACCAAAAACGCCTCAATCGGTCCTTTGGAGCTCAAAATAATTGAATTTTCGTAATTTATTTGGTTTAATTTGACAAACATGTGCTGTCGTCATGTAAGTGCAGAAAATTCAGATTTAGATTTGAATTTTAATTATCTTGAGCCCCAAAGGACCGATTGAGGCGTTTTTGATGTCGAATATCAGGTTATCGGACCTGAGGAATCTGTTGCGACCATCAGTTTTCCTCTATCTCGTACCGTGTGTTCAGTCGAATTTCGATCTCGAAATTTTCTCAGCGATGGTATGTTTTTGATATGATATTCGTGATCAGCGACCTCAACTTAGTAATATGAGACATATTTCGCGAAAATCCGCCGGTTAGAACGGCCGTAATGAAATAATCACGTAAATTACGTAAAGCTCTTCCTACACGAGTACCTAGGTAGGCAACCCTTCCAACATGTGCAAATAAGAATTAGTTAATTACCGCCGTTCTAACCGACGGATTTTCGCGAAATATGTCTCATTTTACTAAGTTGAGGTCGCTGATCCGAATATCACATCAAAAACATACCATCGCTGAGAAAATTTCGAGATCGAAATTCGACTGAACACACGGTACGCGATAGAGCAAAACTGATTATTGTAATAGATTCCTCAGGTTC